>CAUYON010117525.1:0-37993 GCA_963573935.1 Arctocebus calabarensis
CCCTGGATAGAGTGCTGTGCCATAACAGCTCACAGCAACCTCCAACTCCTGGGCTCAAGCGAGTCTCCTGCGTCCGTCTCCCAAGTAGCTGGGACTACAGGCGCCCACCACAATGCCCAGCCATTTTTTGGTGGCAGCCGACATTGTTGTTTGGCAGGCCCAGGCTGTATTCAAACAGCCAGCTCAGGTATACATGGCTGGCTCCTTAGCCCGCTGAGCCACAGGCACCAAGCCAACAAGATTTTAATATAACATGTTACATTAACTTCCCAATAAAGAAAATAAAAATAACAAAATAAAAATTTTAAATGAAAGTGTTATAAAAACCTACAAAGGAAAGCCTCCAGTTTTGATTTAAAGTTGATGGAAGGATGCCAGAATAAACCTGCCTCAAAGTAAGGTCCTTGTAACCACAGGTGGGTGCTCACATTAGGGTTGATCCCTGCGATCATGTTAGGGTCACGGACATGCCCGTGGAGTTGTTCTAATGGGTCCCTTGCTCCCTCCCTCCTTTGGTGACCACAGGTGGGAGGCATAAAGCTGTTGTTGCAGATCTACATTTACTGCAACACTATAGGTGATTCTCCGGTGCATGTTGAGCAGAAGAAGCCAGACCCACAGTTATGTGAGTGCAATTCCCTTACATGAATTTCAGGAACAGACAAGACTAATGGATGGTGATGCATGGATGCCTTGATAGAGAGGGAGCACCGAGAAGCTGAGGGAATGGGAGTGCTCGGAATCCTAATCTAATGGTGATAAAGAGGTGTCCTACCTTGAGGTGAAATCCATCAGTGGTATGATTTAGAGCAAGCAAATTATGTCATGATAATTATAAAACACAGGACTAGGAACTGACACTTCATACATACATGAGGTGCCAGCCAAATACACTGAGGAACTTTGTGCCTATGCCCCTGGCATATTTGCAGTACATATTGGCACACAAAAAGCTTTGCAGGAAGCAACTCTGTTTAGCCTACAGTAACCTAAGGACTCTGCCTGTGAATTCTCTTTTCAGTGAACCTGCCATCCTGTCTGAGGTGAAGTGCTGGTGTAGAGATGTTTTCACTTCACAGATGGAGAATTCTCCATAGCCCTTTGTCTTTTACAACTTAAAATGGGGATCAGGAGTGTGCCTTGAGGAGACTTGTATCCTCATCTAAACTAAACAGACAATTAAATCTGGAACTTCAAATATGTTGCTGCTGTGGGTATTCACATTGTTGCAACTGATGAATGAAAGTCTCTAAAATAGAACTCTGGAGAAGTAGCTTAAGAGAGATTTCAGAAGCGCTCTGGAATCCTTAATGCTTCTGGGGATCTGCAGAGGCCACTTAAGAGTGAAGCCGTTCATTCTGCTAACTGTAGGTAAGGAAAATCTCCATCCGTTTTGAATCAGTCCTCTGAATAAGGGATGGGTGACTCAGGGCCTCGTAGGCCCACGTTTCCTACCTGGAGCTTGATATGGCATGCAAAGCATTTAACCACTGCTAGGCAAGGGCAGTAACCAAGCACAGGGATACTGACCAGCTCACCATGCCAGTGTGCAGCAGCTGAATGTCACTCCCACGTAGCACTAACCTGCGGCCCTACTTACAGCTGAAAATGCGAAATAATGGCGTAACCTAGAGACCTCTGAAACGGAAGCAGTTTGTGTGAATTGACACTGTTAGGTAGGTAGTTAGGAACAGCTCTCCTGGGAAGGAGGACAAGGACGGGGCCCCCAGGCTGCCTCTGGGTGCCTCCACCTTAATCTTGTCCCAAGTGATTGCTCATCCCTGGGAAGGAGGAACGTCCTGCACATCAGAACTCAGTGCAGCAACTGCAGAGGGTCATAGAAGACTCTCTAGCCCAGCAACCTTCCAGCGGTACAGCAGAAACTTAACAGTGACCTACAACAGCCTTAAGGCTAATTATCATGTGGTCCAGCCCCCCACCCCTCAGAGAGGCTCATAGTGGCTCATAAGAGGTCTGCTGTGGGACTCTGGTTCCCGGGTGACCTCTGAACCACGAAGGAGGCCTGACCCAGGTGGTCACCGCCATAACCTTTACCTCTTTGCCTACTTATCTGGCAGTGGAGACCAATTCACTGTCTAGGGAGAATGTATTCTCTTTGTAAACTTTCTTGCTTTATAAACCTATCTTTCTGTTCCTCAATAAACTTTGTTACATGTTGCCTTACTTTGGGGTGCCTAGTCGTTTTTCGACCAAGAGCACTCCAAGAACCCAGGACACAGGCCGCTACCTGAAACCCCATTATTGGATATAGGCAGCTCCCTTGAAACCCAATGACAGTAAATCTCTAGAAGACTTTACCCAAAGAGAAGATAAAATAAATGACAAATGCATAGGCCATTGTATTTGTAACTGAAAATTAAGTCACTGCAAAGTGAGTTCCTATAATAATGAAATGCATGATAGGAAAGTGTGGTGAAGAGGGAAGGGCGGAGAACAGTTGGTGAAATCGCCTTTTGTTCTATTTATTTTGAAATTTGTGTACATATCATTTTTTACATACATACATATATATGTCTGAATGGTGCAAATGGATGGAGTTCATAGTTCCAGTTTTAAAGATAGAGTACAAGGGGGGAGAGTCTGTTGGTCTGAGGCCGGGTGAAAGGACAAGGGTGCCTTTGGCAAGTCGGTTGGGCTCATTCCTTTCCTGTCTCAACTCAGCTGACTTCTAGGGCTGACCATTTTATTCTTGCCCTGCTCAATTCCAGAGATGTGAAATGCAGAGGGGTTAGTAGTAAGATTTAGTTTAGGGCTTTTGGACATAATGACTTTTTTCTTTCTCTCTTCTTTTGTGTTAATGATTATCTGTCTGACATGGGAGATGAAAGGGATGAGGCGATGAGGGTGAAGAGAAGGGAAGGGGACAGGGAAAGGCGAGGTGGCCACATCCCTCTGTCTTGACCTCGCCATCTGGAAAATTTTCTCTTTTCTCTACTTGAGTCTCAGAACACTCTCTCAAAGCACTCGTGCATGTAATTGAAATATGGTGTGAAGATTTTAACCCATTGCGGTTTCTTCTCTCCTTGTGCACATTGGAAACTGAAGGCCATCCCTTCTTTATCAGTGTCCCGTCGCTGCATCTCATCCATTCAGATGCTATCACCTGGTTCTCTAGCAGGCCTTCCTCGGTGCAGGCATGCAGTTAAAGTGCATGATGCTCATGGCTGTGATAACGTGGCCCCTCCCCCTGGGTTGCAGGCACAGTGGGGGAAGATGATTTCATTGTATCCTTCACAAGTTCTTAGCATGTTGAAGTGCATGACCATTTTCCTTTGTTCATACAGTTTCTGCAATTGGATCGCTTCTCGGCCTTTTGGCTAAGATCAAGTGCAGTTTCTGCAATTGGTAAAATTTTTCCTCTGCTTTGATGTAACCTTTCTTCACACCATCGACAGCCTGATTAAAGAAGTAGGTAACAGCAAGGTCTTGTCATTTAAGAGAATTTCTTCTCTTAAAATATAAGAGAAGCACAGCAGATGTGTAATTCTGGATGTAGAGTTTATGAGGAAATTCATTAGCAGCCAGCTTACGTACAAAGGAACAACTGATCACTTCAAATAAGGCAAAGTAATTCACCGTCGTGGTGTCCATTCCAACTTTTGCTGCAATGGCCTGATATACTTGGGCTGCAGTCCTATTCTTTTTAACCCTGACTGTAACTGCTGTTCCATCTGGCAATGCTACTCTCAGCTCCACATCGGACACACCGTTGGAGTTCTCATCGGACTCCGACAGGAATTCCTGCATGATGTCACTCTCACCAGGGACTGGAATTGAACACACTTTCTCTAGGTATTCCTCCCAACCCCAACGTCGGGCATCTAATTGTTGTTCCGATAATGAGAATGGCCACTTTCCTGGAAGTTGGGGGAATGTAAAGTTGGCAGACTCTCTCTTCAGGTTCTGGTGTAGGATAGCAAACTCCCGGTACCGCTTAGAACACAGCTGCCTCCCTGCCATGTAAACGTTATATGCCACAAACTTCTCACCAATCTGCTCCACATGTTTGTGTGTGGGGACCGATGTAGGCACTGCTTGCTTTTCTGTGTAATCAGAGAATGACTTCCCCAGTGAGCTGTCACTGGGGTCTAGGTTATCTGCCTGAAGGGGAGGCACAGACAACACTGTCCAGATCAAGTTCTTCTCACCTGCTCGCATCAAGTCCACCACCTGCTTGCTCAACATTCATGCCCTTCCTCTGGGGGTAGGAAGTATGCACTTTTGCTCATGGAGTCCTTTGGTCTTTGATGTTCTGCCTCTTCTATTTCCCTTTGTGCTGATCTAAATTCTATTTATCATTTCAGCCCTGGCTGAAGTCCCTCCAAAAAGCCTCCCATGAGGGGCGGGCCCTTTTGTTCTATTTAAAATCCATTTTGTTTTGGTCACATATATTTCAAACATTCACAGAGAAAATAATTGGCCTCTTTGCTTAGTTGCCAAGTAGAAGCAGGTTGGTAAAATGCTGAAGCCCATAAATTAAAGAAGAAAGCTTTCTCAGCACTAATTCAAGCATTTTGGGGGGAGGATGTGCTGGGGAAGAGAGGAGACCGTGAGTAGCCCAGTTTCATGGTGATGCAGAGTGGGGGATTAAATGTCTTGCACACACCATCTGTGATCTGTGTACTGCAAGTGCTGGAATGAACCCTGGAAACAGCCCACAGACTTCCATATGCATCACTGCAGAACTTGCCCAGTCCCATGGAGACTGCAAAGTGGGGGTGGGGGGGTAATATATCTGATTGTGGCTGACCTGATTCCTACCTTCCCCTCCCTAGTTCAGCTCATTTTGGGTAAGGTGACAGGCATGGAGGGTGAGGGGATCTGGCCACAGAAATGTGACAGCTGGGATTGTCCTTTTGGAAACAGTGGGGAACTAAGATTCAAGGGTGAGACAAAGCAGAATTTTGGAAAGGATGATAATTCTCAAGGGCACATTTTCTCCTTTTCTGATCATTATTCTTCTCAAGTATCTTGACATTGGTCATAAGCCAGCAGTCATGTCTGCACAGTAGAGGGTTAGTGCAGCAGGTTTGGGTTGCCCACACCCTGCACATTCCAAAGAAACTTGCTCTTGACCAGCTCCTAGAAGACAAGCTCCAAGCCTTGCAATATACTGTCTGATCATAGGACCTCTGTGTACCTGGGGCCCTGGGCTATGCCTGGCAGTTTATGCTAACAATGTGTCAATACGAAGGTATATACGATAAGGTTCCATAGATTTATAGATTTACGGTGGGACATTGGGCCATCCCATATCACTTTGGACTCTGCAAGGACTGGAGAGTGAATAACTGATGTCAGCCACTTGGGCAACCACTAAGAAGATCCCTAAACACAAAAGCCCAGGGGACCTTTCCTGGTTTGCAACTCTCCATTTGTGTTGTCCCTCATTAACCCTGGAAGAAGTGAGTGCTGTCTGTGGGACTCCACTGGGAGAAGACACCTGAAGCTTATGACTAGTCTCCCCAAGACTGTGCTCCTGTATCTTTTCCCTTTGCTGGTTTTAATCTGCATTCTTTTGCTGCAATGAACTGTACCCATGAGTACACATGTAATAGCTTTTCTACATTCCATGAATCCTGCTAGTGAAATATTGGAAGACTTTATCTGAGGGTGGTCTTTCTTTTCCTTTTTTTTTTTTTTTTAATTAAGTCAAATACACATAGATCATGAATACATTTATGAAGATATGGGGTACAATGTGGTGTTTTTTTTAATATAATCTGACGTGGTTACATCAAACTAATCAACATAACTTTTGCCTCATTTACTTGATTATTGTGTTAAGACATTTATGTTCTCCATTTGACAGATTTGACTTGTACCCTTGAAATATACTCCATAGGTGTGGCCTTTTTTTTTTTTAAATGGGCCAATATGAAGGTGCATATGATAAAGTTATATTATTTGTATTTGTGAAGTCCAAACACTAGGTTTTAGTTGAGTCCTTCACCTAGGAAGTGTGCCATATACCCCTACATTGTACCTGATAGGTGGGAACTAATCAAACCTCCCTTCCTGCTTCTTGAATTTGGTTGTGTTTTCTCTCATGTGGGCCTATAGTTGTTGGTCTATTATTTTCAGGTTAGTATTGAGTACACGGGATGCTTGCCTTTCCATTCTCGAGATACTTTACTTAGGAGAATATTCTCCAAATCCCTCCATGCAAATACAAAAGATGCAAAGTGCCCATGACAATAGTCTTTCTAACTTGAGAGTACTCTTGGGTCCCCTGACAATGAGGTTGTTTTAGCATTAACCCAGATCATCCTCCTCCAAGCTCTGAGCTATGAAATACATTGCCTTGCCCTCCTTTCTGTCAGATTCCATTTCTGTCTGCTGGTCTCTGATGGTCAGTCTTGACCAATCTGTAGCCAAGGGCCTGATCTCATTCCCTCACTCCAATTTTTCAGATGAGTGGCTTCCACTGAAAACTAGTGATTTTCTAGTTACACTGAACTTCCCACCCTTCCAGGAAATAGTCTGGTCCTAACCACCAGTCCACACTTAGAGCCCAGCCTGTATTCTCTCTTCCTGGCTCCTATCTTTCCCTAGAGCTAGATGCTCTTCTCCAAGTTCCTGGTCACACACATCCCAGACGTGACCTAGTCCATTGCTTCAACTTCAGGCCCCTCCTCTGAAACATATTTTCCCAGGGAAGGCTGTTGCGTGAAGTCCTCCTGAGGAGTTGGTGTCGCAGAGTATAGACCTGCTTTTGCAACTGTACGTAATAAAGGGGGCTACAAGCTCTTATGCTGGCAAGTAGCAAAGTAATTTTATTCCTCCCCATCTTATATAGTCGGTTCTGCACGTAAACACTGTTAATCAATAATCACACAAATACACTGTAAAAACTGATTACTTTTTTTTCTAGTGTCTAAAAGTCTACTGATTAACTAGTCTACATTATTCTATGTTTTTTACCTTACCCAAATAAATTTCAAGGAAAAACATGCCATCAGCCATTTACCCACATACAGACTGCTGCAGGGGAGAAAGGCTGAATGAATGCCTGCTTTTTGAGGCCTCAAGCCATCTGGAGGCAATAACTTAATCTTAAAAGAACACAGCCAGGAGATTCCTAAGACATCCTGTTGACTTGCATGTGAGTCCCCATGTGAGGTAGAGATCACAGACTTTTACCTCCAGTGCTCTCAGGCTATAGGTCTTTATGGAGTTCTGCCCCAGTTTTTGCTAGACTGTGTCAAATAAGACTTTTTTACCTGCTCACTCTCAGACTGGCAGAGTCAAAGGAATATAGGCTTTTTGCCCATAGAAGGCACAGACCAACACTCAAAAAGATATTTCCCACTGTCACTTCTACCGTGGTCTCTACCTGCCAAAGGGCAGGGTAATTAGTCCTGCGTTCCCAGAATTTCTGGACCATCCTAGGATGCAGACAAATGTTGCAGCTGACCCCACATGGCACATTTGCTCAGCTATGTCCAGACTGCTCTCTCAGTCTCACTGGTCCTTCAGTTCTCAGTTCATGTGTTAAAGCTTCGGGGACACTTTTCCTGTGTCCTATTGTAGGGCAGGTGCTTTTGGTCAATTTTTGTTTTTAATACGTGCTCTTTTCCTTCCAAGCAGTTCAGCAATTCAGTATTAGATCAATATCTCTCCCCTGTGAGATTGCAGGCTGTGTACACTGTTTCTGTTCACTGTTGGGTCCTGGATCTACACAGTGCTGGGAACATACCAGGGTACTCAAAACCTACTTTTTTTTTTTTTTTTTTAGAGAGTCTCACTCAGTTGCCCTGGGTAGAGTGCTGTGGTGCTACAGCTCACAGAAACCTCAAACTCTTGGGCTTAAGCCATCTTCTTGCCTCAGCCTCCCAAGTAGCTGGGACTACAGGTGCCCACCACAATGCCCAGCTATTTTTAGAGATGGGATCTCGCTGTTGCTCAGAGCTGATCTCAAACTTGTGAGTGAGTTCAAATGATCCACCCACCTGAGCCTCTCAGAGTGCCAGGATTACAGGCATGAGTAGCTGTGCCTGGCCTCAAGACACATTTCTTGAATTAAGTGTAAAATGTATGAACCACATCAGAATTGTTTTATGTTTTGTAAAAGGATTGCAGTATTCCCTTGTACATTTGTACGCTCAATCTTCATAATCTTTTGCCCTTGTAATTCGGTCATCTATTCACAAACTTTAAAAGAATTAGAAAAGCTGGGTGGTGTCTGGTGCCGGTCCCATACACTGAGGGTGGTAGGTTCAACCCAGCCCCAGCCAAATTGCAACAAAAAAAATAGCTGGGCATTTTAGCAGGTGTCACTGGTTCCAGCCACTTAGGAGACTGAGGCAGGAGAATCGCCTAAGCCCAGGAGTTGGAGGTTGCTGTAAGCTGTGATGCCACGGCACTCTACCCAGGGTGATAAACTGAGACCCTGTCTCTTAAAAAAAAAAAAAAAATTAGAAAATCAATTGGTTGCCAAGGTAACCCTCCTAACTGGAAAAAAAGACAACTATGAGGGAGTGACATATATGTGAAGGCCTGTGTGGCTTGTCATGATCCTTCTGCATGCCTCTTCCTGATAGTGAGAGGGGACAAAGGCCAATGGTGCAAAGGAGCATGACCAACTGCAATGGAGACCACACTGCTCCCTGCAAAAGTGGACGGGGAAAATAATGACATGAGCCACCACATGCATGAACCTTGAGGACATTATGCTAACTGAAATAAGCCAGCCACAGAAGGACAAATACTGTATGATTCCACTCCTGGGGCTCCTGGAAGAGTCAAATTCATAGAGATTGAAAGTAGAATATTAGTTTTCAAAGGCTGGAGGAGGGAGATGGGGAGTTATTAGTGGATGCAGGGTTTCAGTTTGAGAAGATCAAAACAATCTGGAGATGGATGATGGTGGTGAGAGCACAACAACGTGAAGGTTCTTAGTGAACTAAGTATGCACTTAAATATGGTCAAAATGAGAAATTTTATGTTACATATTTTGACCACAATAAAACAAAATTTTAAAAATGGATGGAAAGATCTTTCCAGTTAATCGCAAGTTCAAGGGAAGCGAACTGATACTTTCCTTTTAAAATGCAATAATTGGAGAATTAGAAACTTTGCAAGGACACAACTTTGGCCCATGGAAAGTGTGGCCCAGGAGCTGCAGGTTGGGTATGTCCTCGCAAAAAGGAAGGACATCTTGGTCAAATGCAGCAGTGGCTGACACCTGTGTCTCTGTTTATTTACTCTTGTCCCACAAGAGTGTGAGGAAAATTTCCTTTCTCTTTTGGAACGTATTTGTCAGTTTTATGGATCGCTTCAGGTCTCAATTTGGGAAAATGTCATGAACATTTGAAAAGTGATTTTCCAGATGATGGGAGCAGGGGCCTGAATACCTGCTACGCACCAGCAGGCCCCTGTCCTTCATTAATCCTCATGGCACCCTGGAACCTGTCCCAGGGAGTGAAGGAAATTGAGGCTGGGAGAGCGTGTCTGGAGGTTACACAGTTTCTAAGAGGTAGAGACAAAACTCTGACTTCACTGACAGTGGCTCCATCACAAATGAATGTCATGTCCTATCTTCTTGCAGCAAAGGCTAACTGCCTTTTCTAGATTAGAGTGAGTTACCACCTGTTGATTTCACTTCCTCCCCTGCAAGTTAGACCCCGGTTGATGGCAGTCGCTCTGTGTAGGATGCTGAGCTTTCCCCCTAGTTAGTAACGTGAGATAAGTTACTTTGGGGATTTCCTATAAGAGAGACTCAACTGCCAAAATGCCAAGCTGAATATCCCCAGAAAGTGAGAGGTCACCAGGAGAAGCTAGCCTCTCCAGTGATTACAGAAATGCACAATATGATCTCTACATACAGAGGAATATTATTCACTATTAAAAGGAAAGAACATTCTGGAACATGCTACAACGTGGATGAACCTCCAGCACATAAGCCACATATTTCTGTAGAAGGGAAACTTAGAAGTGGACTTACTGCATTACTGGGTTGGTAGGCACACACTCTTTATGTTTAAGTAAATATTGCCAACTTTTAAAAATGTTGAACCGGTTTATACTCCCGCAGTATCTGAGCACATCAATTTCCACACATCATCATCAACCTTATCATCAGTTATTTTCTTTCTTTCTTCTTTTTTGAGAGACAAGTCTCACTTTGTTGTCCTCAGTAGAGTGCCATGACGTCACAGCTCACAGCAACCTCAAACTCTTGGGCTTAAGCGATTCTCTTGCCTCCCATGTAGCTGGGACTACAGGTGCCTGCCACAATACTTGGCTATTTTTTTTTTTTTTTCTGAGACAGAGCCTCAAGCTGTCACCCTGGATAGAGTGCAGTGGCATCACAGCTCACAGCAACCTCCAACTCCTGGGCTCAAGCGAGTCTCTTGCCTCCGCCTCCCAAGTAGCTGGGAATACAGGCGCCTGCAACAACGCCCAGCCATTTTTTGGTTGCAGCCATCATTGTTGTTTGGTGGGCCCAGGCTGGATTCGAACCCGCCAGCTCAGGTGTACATGGCTGGCGCCTTAGCCCGTTGAGCCACAGGCGCTGAGCCTATTATTTTTTTTTTTTTATTGTAGTTGTCATTGTTGTTTAGCAGGCCCAGGCTGGGTTCAAACCTGTCAGCCTCGGTGTATGTGGCTGGTGCCCTAACCACTGAGCCACAGGCACCGAACCTATCAGTTTTTTTTCTTTGCTTAAACCCACCTTGTTAGTGAAAAATAGCATTTTATTATTATTGTACTGTGCATTTCCCTAATTACTGTAGAGGCTGAGCACCTTTTGGCGTTTACTGGCCCTGTCCACTTCTCCTTCATACATTATCTTCTCCTAGTTTATTTTTTTTGTTAAAAAAAATCTTTTTCTCATCAATTCTAAAGAGAACACACTTTTCTATTTCGTGCTTGTTAAGCCTTTGTCTTATATAAGTTACACTGTTTGATTCCAGTTTGCTAGTCATGTGTCAACTTTATTTATGGCTGAGATTCCGACTTTGTTGGTAAAAGGTGAGGCTGAGCGTCAGTCAGTGCTCAGTGCTTTCCGAAGCTCCCTCAGGTCACTCCGACCAGCCAGGGTAGAGAACCGCCAGTGTACGGATGAAATGTACAGGGACTGAGAGCACAGAAGGCCTCAAGAGGTCATTGCTTTAGGGAGCAGTCTCAAGCCACTGAGGTAGAGACACGACCCGTTGTCACACCAGCACGGTCAGGTCCCTCATTCTCTCTTACTTTCCATTTCCTGCCTGCCACCAGCCACATACACCGAGGCTGACAGGTTCGAACCCAGGCCCTGCTGCTGTCCCCTCCCTTTTCCTGCCCCTTTCCCGTCCTGTCTTCCTTTTGCACTAGGAGCTCTTTCTCACTCACCCTCCTTCTCGTTCGTTCATTCACCCTCCTTCACAATCTTCTGAGATGTCTAAGAAGGTGCCCTCAGCCCCACCACTCCTTTTCCACCTCTGTACCTCAAGGTCTTCTCTGAGTATGCCCCACTTTGCACCCAGGCTGAGGACCCCTAGGGCAGCCTGCTCTGGGCTATACACCCAGGGGCCATGTGGGCAAAGTTTGGAAAGACATCCTGCTCATAGGAGAGAGAGGAACGAAGCCTGGGCTGTCCCAGGCAGTGCCTCCCTAACTGAAGATGTTATTGAAATTGCCTGTAGGTAAGGCAAGAATGGTGGTTAACGTCTGAGTTTTTTTTGTTGTTGTTGTTCCAATTCAGGCAGAAGTATAGCTAAAAGTTAACCAGCCATTGTTTTTTAGCTTGCCTTCCTATAATTGCTTAGGAGTTGTAAGCTTGACACTGTAAAGCTTGTGACTTCCGCAGTTGGTTCTACAGATAACATCACTATTGTAAAACCTATAACTGATTTTGAGATATCTTGCAGACTCTGCATTGGGGGACCAGCTGAAACCAACAAGACCGGCAGCCATTTGTGGTGATTGAATCAACAGAGCTGAAATCCTCTGCCTGGGAAGTGCCTCAGCCAAGAAGAAAACGTCTGCTTCCCAGCCCCATGAGTTCAGTTCATCCCCAGCCAACCAGCAGGCCCAATTCCCTAGCACTACTGTTAAAAGCCTTAGCCCCCCAATTCTTGGGGAGACAGATTTGAGAAAACTTCCTGTCTTCTGGGTTAGTACGCTGCAGTAGTGAACTCTTTCTCTGCCACACCTCCTGCAGTGGGCGAGGAACCTGCCCAGGCTGTAAGGGTATGTTCCCTGGGAGGGACGGGAGCGAGGCCCAGGCAGTTCAGGGAAGAGCCTCCCTATCTCGGTAAGGGCATTCCCAGCATGACATAGGGTTTATTCTTGAGAATGGCAAACAAGAAAAGAGGCAGAGCAGGGTTGGTCCAGGGCCGCCTAGAGACTGCCCCGCTCCGTCTGCAGCCCCCCTGGGGTGCTGCTCTCACTGACTGCTGCTCCCCGCTCGCTGCACCTGAGTGCCTCCCTCTTGGACCTTCCTCCAGCCCAAGGTGGCTTCCTTTCACCTACCATTTTGAAATTTCAGGGGTGAAGGAAGGATGCGAAACTCCCTTAGAAGTATTTTGTCCCCTTTTCCAAATGGACTTGAAGTTTCCAGACAAGCCAGGCCTGAACCCCCTCAATTTTTCCATTTTCACCGCCCCATACTCTGGGCTGACCCAAAGGGTCCTGATCCCAAACCTTCACTCCAGTCTCTCAGAAGCCCTCAGCAAGGGGCTGCTCCCAGGGGCATTCTCAGAGGGGCACCCCACAGGTGCTGGGTAATGGGCACAGCACCTGCCCAGCTGCAGAGTACAGTCACCCTGTCACTAAGGTGGGTTAGCCGAAATCACCTTTCTTCACAGTGACAGCATGCAACTAATCGGGCTGGAAAATAGGAATTTCACGTCCAAGAGAATGAAGAGAGAATTGAGTACCCAGTCCTGCTGGCCACACCAAAGCGAAAGGGGATGGCAAACTGCGAAACGGTGTTGATCGGTAAATCTACATACCGTTTCAAGGTGACATGGACAAAGTTGTGGGTGTGATAACAGGGAATTTGTCCCTCAAGTCAGAGAGATTTTTCTGAGGAATCTTGGATCCCCTGAGAAGGCAGTCATGTGAGGGTACAACCTCTGAAACACATTATTCTCCTCACACATTTCAACATAAAAAGGCTCCCACGGTCCCCTGAGTCAGTTATCTGGAGAGGGTGCTGGGAATGGCGGGTGTGTCCAGTAGACATTAACGCCCGTCGGTTCCACTTATATCTGTTTCTAGATGGCATCTTAGAAGTGCCCCCCAAAGCATCACCAACACAGCCCGTCCCTCCTTCCTTCTTATACTGCCACTTGCTTTCTTTAAACGTACCCGGCTTAGTGATGCCACAGCCCCGCCCCCCAGGTCTCTGGAGGACATCCTGGCATGAACTCAGCTTGCTGGTACCTGGTCTCCCCTCTCCCAGGTCTTGGATCCCATGGACAATTGAAATTACTACCTATAGCTTATTTTAAGCACTCAGTTTAAAGTCAAAAACATTTTTACCCCCAAATAAAAATAACTTTATTGAGCCTCATTTAAAAATGGAAGTCTGGGATTACTTACTGGCCACTAAAATGTCAAAGTTCTGCTTTATGTAAGAAGTTATACCATGGAAGCTGCTTTCCAGGGTTTTGTGCTGAAGTTAGATCAGGACTCTACCTGACACTAGACCAGGGCCGTTCTGCCCACATGCAGTGAGCCAAACTTTTTGAAGATGGGGTTTTGCAAAAGAGAAAGGTTTTATTGATGAGGCAGCCAAGTGAGGAAGCAGAACAGGTCTCAATCTGTCTCCTTGAAAATACGGTTTGACATTATTTATAGGGTAGGAAGCGGGTGGTCTAACATGTGGGAAAGATGACTGGCAAATGGGAAAGGTGAGGTAATTGGGGCTTCTTCTCAGACTAGTCGTGCTACGTGGCTCTTCATGGGACACACACTCAGAAATGGCAGCATGAGCAGAATCTTAGGGAGGAGTTTTTTGTCCTCCAACATCGAAAGGTCATGCTTGGGCATTCATGCAGGCCAATTGAAGAGTCAGTGGTCTTAATTAGTTTGAGCTGTATAGGAGCTCCCCCCAAATTCTTGAGAAGCATCTTTAAGCACTGGTTACCATAGTGACCCACAGTCAGATGTTAGAAGGACACAAGAAGGAGTTCAGTTTGTCTTGCTTGTGACTTGTGAGTGGGAGTTTTAAGGCCAACTAGAGAAATAAGTGAGTAAATGAAAGCAAGGCCAGTTAAACCTGGCCTGCTGATGGAGTTAGCCTTCATGTACCCACCACATGGCTTCCCAGCCCTCTGATTCCTCAGCCTGGGGGACTCCTGTGTACTCCATACCCCCTTCTGAAAGGGGAAATCCCCTCCTAGGCCCACCCCGGCTGTCCAGGAGCTGCCACACTCCTGTGCTGTGCCCCTGCTCATGTGTGTCTGTCCCGGGTCGGCACAGAAGGCGAGCAGGGCCTGCTCCAGCATCCGGATTGGATTGCAGAAAGAGCAGTGTTTTCTGTTAGAGGAAGGCATACGAAGACGCTTGGAGAATTTGGCTGCCATGTGTTGAAAATGAAGCCAATGTGTAGAGAAAAGACATAGAAAACCATCGTGGGGAATGTTCAAATCCTTGAGGCTTAGATACATCCCTGTCCCACCTACCAGCTGCTCACTTAGCCATCGTCTGGAATCTGCCAGCCTAAGTTAGTTGGAATTGTTTTTATATGGTCATTCACTTGCTTTTAGAAGGAGGATTTATGTTACTCACCATCATAGAGGAAAGAAATGTTGTTTTGTCTGTCCCCACCTCTAACGCAGCGCCTGGCACTTACTAAGTGCTTGAGCACCTGTTGGGGTTCTGACCTGTTTCCCCCAGGATAGATCTTTGAAGGCACTAGGCCATGTCTTACTCCTTTCTCCGTGCCAGGAAGCATGCACAGCATTTGATAAGCAGATGATGCTCTGGGACATTTCTGAAATGGATGAATAAATGTGCCAGTGGTGGCAGTGGGCATTTGGATTGAGGCCACATGAGCAGGGAAACCAGTTAGGAAGGCGCGGCGTCTGTCTTAGAGAGAGAAAAAGTCTCGCTGAGTGTAGGGGCGGACAGGTAGAGAGGAGGAATGGGAGCACTACTCCAAGGTAGAATCACGGACCTCAGTGATTCGCTATGTGTGGCATAAACAGAGAAAAATCAAGGGTTCATTCCCCAAGCACTTGACTTCTCTGTCTGGTTTTGGTAACTGGTGAATGGTGGTGTCCTTCACCTCACAGAGGATGCAGGGCAGAGCCCCTCCTTCTGCGTTCACTGAAGGTCCTGTGTGCCTTTGTTTGGGCTCAGGCGGGTTTCCAGTGCTTTCCCCAGGGCCTCCAGGAGCACCGCTGCAATCGCCTTACTGACGAACAGCTGTGGATGCCAGGACAACAGGTAGCTGCTCCTGGATTCCTTAATTAAGACCACTGACCCTTCTAACCCTCTAATCTGTGGGTTAGAGCCCACAGATTCCAGAATAGCAAAATTCTAGGCATGAATAAAGGTTTTTTTATTTAGCTATAGTTTTACTGGGCAATGATGGTTTTAGCTCTGAGTTCAATACTTTATGAAATGATTAAAGATAAGTATGCTTAATTTCATGCACGGAAGATGCCAATTCTGTCCCTGGAAATGAGGCTGCAGGCAAGGCAGGGTGCAGGCCAGCTCCCACCACCCACGTAGCTCTTAGGGAAACCAGGAATCCTCCTGCTGTGCTCTGTGTCTTCCCACCTGTTGTTTTGAGGATAACCTGTCCTTTGGGGATACGTTAAGCTACCTTCTCATATGATCACTATCGATGCTAAATTGAAAAATATTAATAAGCTGAAAGGATACAGTTCAGGTAAGATATGGGGGTGCGTGTGTGTGTGTGTGTGTGAGGTGTGCCTATGTGTGCAAGGAATGTTTGTGTGGTGTGGTCGTGTGTTGTACATGACGTACACATGTGTGTCGTGTGTTTATGTGTGGGGGTGGTGTTATGTGTTGTGTATGTATGTTGATACATGTGCTGTGTACTATGGGTGATGCATGTTGTGTATGTGTGAGGCATGTATTTGTATGTGGAGTGTGTGTGTGGGTGTGTGCATGTTGTGTACTTTGTGTGTGTGTGCAGAGTATGTGTTTTATGGGTGGTCACATACATGTGAGGTATGTGTATGTGATGCCTATGTGTATTGTGTATGTGGGGTGGTGAAGTGTGCAGCTAGTCTGCTGGGTAAGCTTGGATTCTCTCTAGAACCACCTCACCTTTTTGGTTGGAAGTTAAAGTTGGGTTTTCAACTTTGTACTAATATTTCTGATCATGTCAGTCCTCTAAGTTCTTTGATGTATGTCCATGGATAAATGTAGATTCCAGAGAGAATATACTGGTATCCTAGGCCAATGCCCTAAATGTTTTTGGCAAAAATCTACAGCTCAAGCCTATGACGCCATAATTTTTGAGATAATAATTTTTTTTAGTTTTTTCTACTTTTTTTTTTTGCAGTTTTTGGCCAGGGCTAGGATGGAACCCGCCACCTCCAGCGTATGGGGCAGCACCCTACTCCTTTGAGCCACAGGCACCACCCAGGTTTTGCCACTTTTATTAGCACTTGTCAACCATAACTGTGTTCTATCATTACCCACGGAGATTTTTAAAAATATAGATGATACAAGTATAGACAAATAGCCTCACTCCAGACCAATAAATCAATATCCAACTTTTTAAAAGTTCCAAACATGAATTCTGATGAGCAGCTATTGACAGAATTGATAACTGACCAATACCTACCTTCTTGAAGTACAGGTTTGTCCTTTGTCCCCTGAGGACCTGTAGTACCATTTTTTGGCAGTAGAACTATACCCTGGGGCCTGGCCATGCAACCTGTGTGTGACCAGCAGCATCGACATGCCTGGAATTGTTGGAAACTTGTTGGAAACCCTACCCAGACCTACCGCATCAAAACCTGCCTTTTCATAAGACACCAGATGCATCAAAGACACATTCAAGTTTGAGAAGGGCCACTGCAGAGTTGGTGGGTCTCAGTATGGGCTGCACACTAAAATCATGTGGGCAATTCTAAAAATACTGGTGGTGGGGTTTCCATGCCAGAGTTCCAGATGTGATTGGCTTGAGCACTGGGAATTTTTAAACATCTGCCCAGGTAAATTCCAACAGAGACAAAAGGTAGAAAAACACTGCTCCAGATGGCTTTCAGGGTCATTCAAGAGATGAACAACCCCATCTCTTATCCTAGTGGATTTTATTAGAATATGCTGCTATATGCTAGTCTGAATATTACTGAAACAATCCCAACCTCTTCATTGCTGGAGTAAAACCCAAGTCATCTTTAGGCCTGAGTCTTCCGTCTTTATGGTGTCTGGGGCAAGACTTATGTAGGGTTATATGGTGGGTACTTTCCTCCCAGCAGACCAATAGTTGGACTATTCTAAAAATACTGGTGGTTTTGTATATTTTGGATCTTCAGACAGAAGAACAATCAGTCACAGTAAAGCTACTAATGGTTAAAGGGGTTAAGAATATGCAAGCCCCAAAAATGCTACTCTGGCATATTAAGTATTTTGAGTCAAAAGCACTTGAAAAACAGCTTGTGCATGAAGATTTCTCTGACCTTCATTTTCTTCCTTAAAACCAGAAGAGGAAATTCCCATGTGAAAGATTTCTTCTTTTTACCAAAAGGAAAGTGGCATTCTTATCACCAAGGACTGAAAATTGAAGCTGAGGGGGATCTGTACAAACAAACCTTGCTCAACTAAGCCTATCTCCCTAGTGCCTTCTCTGCCAGGGTCCGAGCATTAGCATGTTTCACAGTTTACTACTCTTTGTCCAACTCAGCACACACGTGTCTGGCTGTAATTGCACCTTTGAGTCTTCATTTCCTTATGAAGGCGCTTGCGCCACATAAAAGTTGTATTAACTTGTATTAACTTGTTAAACTAACATAAGACAGATCAACAGGAGGAAAGCATACAGATATATGTGTGCATGTACACATATGTATACATATTCATTTACATCAACATTATATATATGTGCATACATGAGTATAGATCGTCCAGCTGTGTAATAGGAAAAATAGTATTAGCAATGACTGGGTACTTTCTGGACAGCCCTTTTTATATATGGGTTTTTATCCACAGTTCCTGGCTCATTATCCCCATAGCCCTTTTAAAATGTTGGGGGCACTTAAGGCCTCAGGAGCAGGCCTCTAGACAGAAACTCCCTCTCTCTGACCTTCTATTGTCCTTTCGCTTACTAATGGCAAGACTCTAATTGAGCCAAGAGTCAGAAGACCCTCATTCCAGTGGGGGTCCTGCCCCACACTGTGGAGGAAGGATGCTGAGCAGAGGCCAGGAAGAATATAAACAGACCTTGTTGGGTTTAGATCATACTCTTTTTTGCCCAATCACATTTTCACATGGCTGCTGATCACTACTGTCCAATGAAGTATCCATAAAAGGCTCAGGAAGACAGATTTGGGAAGGTTCTGGGTAGCTGAACATGTGGAGGACCCTGGAGGGTGGTGCACCAGGTGAGGCACCCCATGCCTCACTCTGTACATCTACTCATCTGTGTCATTTGTAAAATCCTTTATAATGAACCAGTAAATGTAAGTATGTTTTTCCCTGAGTTCTTTGAAGGACACAACTGCACCTCAGACTTTAACCTTACAAAAGCAAACTATGTAATCTAATTGTACGTACCTCTATATTAGCCTGAAATTTTAAAAATAAGCTGATACATTCTTTTATTTATTTATTTATTTATTTATTTTTTGAGACAGAACCTCAAGCTGTCACCCTGGATAGAGTGCTGTGGCATCACAGCTCACAGCAACCTCCCAACTTCTGGGCTCAAGTGAGTTCCTTGCCTCTGCCTCCCAAGTAGCTGGGACTACAGGAACCTGGCACAATGCCCGGCCATTTTTTGGTTGCAGCCGTCATTGTTGTTTGGCGGGCCTGGGCTGAATTCGAACCTGCCAGCTCAGGTGTATGTGGCTGGCGCCTTAGCCCGTTGAGCCACAGGCGCCGAGCCTTCTTTTTTATTTTTTATATTTTTTGATTTCTATTTCTGCTAGTCTTTCTGTCACTTGCAGAAGAGTCCCAAGTTTCTTTACAAACATAGATCGTGCTGTTGAACACACAAGAGCGGTATACTGGTCTCAACCTTCCTAGTGCCGCAGCCCTTTAATACAGTTCTAATACAGTTCCTGTGGGTCGTGACTCACAGGTTGAGAACCGCTGCTTTAAGTAGACATTGGTCATTAACAATATCCTTTGGATATGGTCATTAAACCAGTGGCTATTCTACTTAATCGTCAATAGCATCTAACCCTTATTTCTTTACGCCATCCATAGCAGGTCATGAAAAGCTGTCAAACTCCTGATTCTCTTTCCAGACTGCCTGCTCAGCAGTGCCATGCAAGGGGAAGAGAACCTTCCTGGTCTCTGGCCGGCCATCACACCATAACGCTGCATGTGATGGTAGTGGGGAGTTCTCATCCATGCAGTATCTGTGCCTCTCCTCCTGGACAGTAAGGACTTTGTAAAGACTTGGTGGAGTTTCTCGGTAATCCCTGGTGTCTCCTCCTCTCACAAGACTGGGCTGTTCGGAGTTTGGGCGTCCCCAGCCAGTCTTCCCTTTAGCACTCAGGACAAGCAGCCTGTGTTAAGGATACAGGCATGTGCCCCCATCCTCGGGCCCTTCTCGGTCAGCTCATGATACTTGTTAAAAAGCCTTTGACTTGAGTGACTTAGGCTCTTGCTGCACCCAGCGTGGCAGGCGGCCACAGTAGCACTTCCTGGGGTGCGTTAGAGTTTCAGAACCGCAGCCTCCATCCCAGACTTACTGGGTCTGAATATGCGTCTTACAGATCCCCTCGTCTTCTGTTTCTACATTAAGCTCTGGAAAGAAACAGCTTTCCACAGTGGAAGGTCCCTTAGCTAGTGTTCTCTCCAGCCCAGTGTGTGGTGTCCTCCTGTGCCACTGTCACTGGTTGTCATGTTTTCTGTCATGTTTCCTAGCCCTCCATCATCTTCCACATCGTGTGTCATCCTAAATGGCATCTCCCAGCCATGGATCAATCTTTTAACGCCTAAGGTATTAAACAAAACAAAACAAATTTTAAAAGTCCTTTGATTTGCCTTAGCTTTTTATATACTTTTTACAAGCCTTAGCTCACTCTGGTCTTTTGCTTCCCACTGTTTTTCTTATGTATCTGGACTGTTCTCTCTTATATTTGTGCATGACATCAGCCATGTTCTCGTCACTTGTACAGCTCAGTGATACGCCTCCTTGACCAGCAGGCTTCTTCTTCGGCAATATCCCTTTTTCTTGCAAAGTAATCTGGAACTGCGTCATTACTTAGCTTCTCATACCAGCCTAAGTCCATCTTTGTTTGTTAGCCCTTACCTTTCAATCACAGGTCTATCACAAATTTGATGAAATCAGTTTAATTAATATTAACTACACAATTACACATTCAACCAGCTTTCTTTCTCTCCTTCCTTCCTTCCTTCCTTTTTTTTTTTTTTCAGAGTCTCACTTTGTTACCCTTGGTAGTATGCCATGGCATCATAGCTCACAGCAACCTCAAGGCTCACGCGATTATCTTGTCTCAGCCTCCTGAGTAGCTGGAACTACAGGTGCCCACCACAATGTCCAACTAGTGTTTTAGAGAAAGAGTCTTCTCTTGCTTAGGCTAGTCTCGAACTCCTGAACTCAAGCTCCACTTGCCTTGGCCTCCCAGAGTGCTAGGATTACAGGTGTGAGCTACTGCGCCCAGTACATCTCTTTTATAATTGTTAATTATGAATTTCACAATTGCATCACTTTCCCTTTCTTAGGTATTTATGCACCTTTCGCCAGTTCTCATTTTCTCCACAGCCTCTCCATATAATTTTCCACATAATCACATAAATTTTCATTTTTTATGATGCCATATATATGTAGATCAATTTTTCTATGCCTTTTGTAGCCTTTCAGTTAAATTTTCCATCAGATGAGGAAAGCCATCAGTTGCTATTTTGTTCCAGAGACATCCCTCTTTGGAGCCTCTGGCTTCCTGTTTTGGTTGGAGCTGATTTGGTGGCTGCACCAGCTGCCTGGCTTCTGGGGCTTCTCTTCATTGTCACCCTGCATGACAGTGTGAGTCCAATCAGGAGACAGAAAAAAAGAAAGCTTACTATTAAAAATTATTTTATTATTACAGGAGAATAACAATAAAGATGTAAAGAAAACAAAAAACTATACCTAAGAGTTGAGGGAGAGGCCCAAGGAAGGACAAGCTTGGAAGGGGGCCTTTTCCCCAAGATTGCTTCTTCCCTGGAGAAGGGGTGGCTGCAGCCTCCTGGACAGCAGAGGGGTTTGCTGGGCTACTGGGGCTTAAGCTTGTCCATGGTGACCTGGTGACCAGGAAACAAATCTCTGGGGTGTAAGCCAGTCCAGGCAGGGGTGGGCACCCAGAGGGAGTTGGATTCAAAAGACTGAAGCCCAGTCTGTCAGGAGGATCATAGTAACATGGGCCCTGGACTCCATGCAGGGCTGTACATGGGGCTGGAGCTGAGAGGACACCTCCAAACAGACACCCAGCTGATGGGCAACATAGCAGGAGCAAGAAAAGCAAAACCCAGCAAGTGGAACCAGAAAGAACCTTCCTTAAGTGCCCCTCTAGTGCCCTCTACCGAGAAAGCTTCACATCAATTCACTTTGGGAAAGCCTGAATTCCGTCCGTTTTTACAGCAGCTGCTGAAGGGTGCTGTTGAAGCAGAGAGACAGCAAATGGACACCTGGCACTGTCTACCCATGTGGCTAGTTTGTTTTCAAATGCACCCTCTACACAGTTCACACAAAAACCACACAACTCTAGCTTCCCACCTAACAAGATGTGGCTATCCATCTTAGGAGGGAAGGTGTTCTCATCTATCCCTAAAATCAGAAGATACTGGGGTCCAATAGGTATTGTATCTACAACTGGCTCTATTCATTACTCTTCAAATTTAGTTACAGTCCCATGGAATGCACATATTCTATTACCTAAAGATTAAATTGTGAAGTTGACCTCCAATAACTTGGATTAAAACATTAAAATAGGGAGATAGAAGAAATGATTGGATTCCCCATTCCCCGTATCTGTAGTTGGTCGGGAGCTGGTGGTATCTGTCTTCCTCCTTCCACCATCCAGCCCATGTCTTTCTTTTCCTCCCAACCAGAATCCCAGTGGCTCAGGAGTCTCTCCCTGGTAGAATGACTGGAACCTTTGAGGCTCTGGGTCCCTAGATGTGCTGCTTATTTTGGTGCCATATAGTTTTCCATTAATCTTTGGTTTGGAACTTGGGAGTCCTAAGAGATGACTCAGTGACTCTTCTTGGGTGCCAGAGACACACATGGTCCTCCCTGCCTCCCTTGTGTAGCAGCAACCAGATTGACCCAGGCAATCAAGATTGATCACCTCAGCCAATCAGCACGAAGTCATTAGTGGGATGTTTGCAGAGCATCAAAGGGTCAAGACCTCTGCAAATTATCTTATAGCAGAGAACGGGGGACTTGGTGCAGCCCCCTGTGCTGTCAGCCTATGAAGGTAAAAGCAAACTGCTCTGGTGACCTTGAACATTGGTGTGGAGAGAGGGCACTGAGGTCCAGGAGCTGTGTTGATTTGCTCTGGTAAAAGAGCTACCTTGGGGACAGCAGCTTCGAGTAGAGACTGGCCCCTTGATTTAGTTTAGAGTGGTCTGCATCTGTCTCTAGGATCCTTCTGGCTCGGCACAGTCCCAACAGCTGAGTTGAGTGGGGCCCGATAGATTCAGCCCTCCTGCTTCTTTCAAGTGTTTGAGAGTAGCATCAACCTCTGTCATCTCCTATGGTGCAGGATTACTGCAGGTTTACTATTTTGATAGGGACCATGGCTCACAGCATCCTCAAACTCTTGGGCTCAAGTGATTCTCTTGCTTCAGCCTCCCAAGTAGCAGGGACTACAGGCGCCCACCACAGCACCCAGCTATTTTTAGAGATGAGGTCTCGCTCTTGCTAGGCTGGTCTCTAACTCATGAGCTCAGGTAATCCACCAGCCTTGGCCTCCTGGAGCACTAGGATTACAGGTGTGAGCCACAGCACCTGACCCAACCTTCTGATTTCAAGATTTTTTCCTATACTTTATGCAAGAGTTACAGTTAGGGTGAATGTTCATATGTTTTAAAAAGTCATCTGCATTAAGTATATTATTCAATTTATTTAACTCATTTACTCTCTAAGTAATTATCTGCTGAGGAGTGTTGTCTTGTGAGAGAGAACTCATTTAACATCCCTTCATTTAACAATTTTCTTTGATGATTTACTATGAATGCAAAGTACTGTTGTATGTTATAAAGATTCAGAGGTGAAGAGAGAGAGTCTCAGTCTTCAGTGAATTTATAAATATTCTCTCTACATAGCTTGGTCTTTAAAATGTATATAATCTGATGATGTGATATTTTTCTCATGGAAATTATTATTAATTTAACTTTATAAAAATTGTGCTGATAAACAGAATGATTCTTCTAGACCATTTCTTTCTTTCTTTCTTTCTTTTTGGAGACAGTGCCAAAGGCTGTCACCCTGGGTAGAGTGCTGTGGCATCACAGCTCACAGCAACCTCCAACTCCTGGGCTTAAGAGATTCTCTTGCCTCAGCCTCCCAAGTAGTTGGAACTACAGGCGCCCACCACAATGCCTGGCTATTTTTTGGTTGTAGTTGTTATTGTTGTTTGGCAGGCCCAGCCTGGATTTGAACCCATCACCTCTAGTGTATGTGGCTGGCATCTTAGCCACTTGAGCTACAGGTGCCAAACCTCTTCTTGACTATTTCATTATGATTTGCTCAGATTCAGCCTTGTTTGAGCCAAACTAGTATTACTATTCTCTATGTATTCATTTTTCAATTTCGTATGTGGTGATTTGAAGAAGTCTCATTTTCCTAACAAATGATCTAAGGAGTCTTCTATAACTGTTTTCCTCATGAAATGCTTATTTTCTCTGTAATAAAAGAGATACATGTATAGCAAATTTTCATCTTTCCTATATGTTACATTTTGTGTGTGTAATAGTTCACAAAAGTATCTGAATGTAAATGTAAATTAGGATGGTATTAAGGACAATAAAGAAATAAAATTGCCAATGAGATAAATTCAGAGTAGAAAAAAAAAGATTTATTTCTTTTTAAGCACAAAAGGAGGCAAGGAAACTTCATCTTTCTCTGCTGCACCCCTTTTAATAAAAGGATTTGTTCTATAAAATTTGGATTAGTAAAAAAGCTGCACTTAAGGACCAGGAAGGTGACAAGTTTTCTTAAGGACAGAGGTTCCCAGCCCCTGCCAGGTGATTTCCACGATGTAAATATTCCTCCTATGGTCACTTTCAAATTACCATGGTGACATTATTGTGAACAGGATCAGGATGAAGTGCACAATAGCTGTTATACAATACTTAGTCCATGTAGTTACAATAGATGTAAACAACCTCAAGAGCCGCTGCTAGTAAAATGTAGTTACATAAATAGAAAGTGGTAAGTTTTGAGTATCACAGGATTTTTTTTAATGATTTAGTTATAAGCTTTTATAATTTAAGTTTTAGTAATAATTATGTTTAACAAGTGAATTTCAAAATTCTTGAAACGTTAACAATTAGTTCTCCTATGAGCTGGTATAAGACATACTCCTGGACATGCTATTGGACAAAACTTAGTAAAATAACATTGAGTGAAATTAGCTAGAGTTGAAAGCTTACTTTCAAGTACAAGTCCATTTATATTACAGTGCTAAAAGATGTGAAGTTTAACTACTATGTTAGATGTCAGGCTAGCGCCCAGCTAAGCCCAGCCTAGGTCAGCGGATTCCCAGGCACACAGGTGAACTGGGTTAGCAAAGCCCATTGTGTGAGGCCAGTCCTGACCACTGACTCTGTGCCAACCCACACATCCACGACAATAAGTTATTGCTCACTCATGACAGTAAGTCTTGTTTTCGGTCATTGAATTTTGGGAATGCTTGTCGTTGGACATTTTCATGGCAATAGCTAATCCAAAAATTGTGTCCTCTCCTTTGGAGAGGTAGGTGAGAACAGTGACCAAAAGGGGAACAAGGAAGACCTCTTGGGTGCTGGAGATGTTCCACTTTCTGACTGCGTCTGGTCTCATGCCCGTGCCCTCCTTATGGGTAATCCACTGAGCTGTACTGATCATTTATATACTTTTCTTTATGTGTCTTTTGCCTCAATAAAAATGTTCATTAAAAAAATTGGCTGATTCATTCATGGAAAAGCACTCAACTTCCCTAAGAATCAAAGATAATTAAATAGAAACATTTAAATACCATTTTCCACCTAACTGGTGGAAAGCTCCTTGACTTTGTTACTCAGTGTTGATAGATTGCAGGAAAATGAGCATGATAACATATTTGGTAATGTGATAACATATTGGAGGGGTGATTACATATTGGTATAAACTTTTCAAGTGTTATTTGGCAAATTTATGAACTATTCAGCAAAATATATTTTGACTCACAATCATGGGAAGTTGACAATAAGGAAATCATTACAATGATTTCTATAGATCTAGTCATTAACATGTTTTGCATAGCATTGTTTTAGATAGTGAAAAATAAAAAATATTATAAAATAAAAAAAAATTGGGATTGCTTCCCTAAATAAGACACATTCCTACAAATGTAGTCATTTTAATATGACAAGAAAAAATTGTAGTAAATTCCGTAAAAAGTTGTTTGTAATCTATTAACTTAATGAAAAAGAAAGCAGTTTATAAAACAATGTGTATAGAAAGACAATGTGAGAGCTATGACACCATGGCACTCTACTGAGGATGACAAAGTAAGACTCTGTCTCAAAAAAAAAAAGAAAGAAAGAAAATATATAATGGTATCTTCATATTTTTGTTTGGTTTTTAAACAGAGTCTTACTGTGTGGCCTGGGTAAAGTGCTGTGGTGTCATAGGTCACAGCAACCTCAAGAGATCCTCTTGCCTCAACCTCCTGAGTAGTTGAAACTACACCTGCCACAATGCCTGGCTACCTCCAATCTCAATATGCTGAATCTTCATATTCTTAATGCATGCAAAGCTGTCATGAATTCTTTCTCAAGAGCACAGGTTTAGGCTTGGCACCTGTGGCTCAACGGGCTAAGGCGCCAGCCACGTACACCTGAGCTGGCGGGTTTGAATCCAGCCCGGGCCCTCCAAACAACAATGATGGCTGCAACCAAAAAATGGCCAGGCGTTGTGGTGGGCACCTGTAGTCCCAGCTACTTGGGAAGTGGAGGCAGGAGACTTGCTTGAGCCCAGGAATTGGAGGTTGCTGTGAGCTGTGATGCCACGACACTCTCTCCAGGGTGACAGCTTGAGACTCTGTCTCCAAAAAAGAAAGAAAGAAAGAAAGACAGAAAGAAAGAAAGAAAGAAAGAAAGGAAGAAAGAAAGAAAGAAAGGAAGAAAGAAAGAAAGAAAGAAAGAGCACAGGTTTAATTCTTTAAATACATCTTAACCCACTTTTGATCTGTGTGACATTAGAACCTTGGGACACAGTGCCAGAATATAGCATTTCAAATGATTTTAATGAGGACTTTTCTAGGAGCTGGAGATATGTGGATTGAAAAAACAAACTAAAAGATTGAGGTGCATTCTTAACATTTTTATGATTAAAATGTCAGTCTTGAACTGATACGTATTCCTTTTTAGTTTTTTTTTTTTTTTTGAGACAGAATCAAAAACTATGTTGCCCTGAGTAGAGTGCTGTGGCATCACAACTCACAGCAACCTCAAACTCTTGGGCTTAAGCAATTGCCTTGCCTCAGCCTCCCAAGTAGCTGGGCTACAGGTACCCCCCACAACCCGTGGCTATTTTTTTCTTGCAGTTGTCATTGTTGTTTAGCTGGCCCAACCAGGTTCAAACCCGCCACCCTTGGTGCATGTGGCCAATGCCATAACCACTGTGCTACATGCGCTGAGCCTCCTTTTTAGTTTTAACTTGTAAATCTCTCTAGGAATTTAACAGCTGTGGGGCACATTTGGCAGCCCTCACAAGCTTTCTAGTTTTTCTTCCAGAAGCAACATTGTAAACTTCAGAAGATCCATGTGACAACTTGAAGGAAGGAGAGTGGGTGAGGGCTGGAGTGGACCGAGACTTACCTAGGGTTACCTGGCTGGCCAGGGATTACCAGTGTTTTAAATTTTAAAATCTCAGTAGGACTGTCTTATCTTAGAATGCAGATGGGCAGAGAATGAGAAGATGAGTATATAAATACACAGGTGAGATAACAAAAGTGAGTATGAAATATATTGAAAAACATTGTTACAAAGATCATATTTATAGGTGATAATGAGAATTCAAAGAGTGTTTGAAAATTTCCCACTGTAAAGCCAGGCATGGTAGCACTATAATATGGTAGCATACTATAATCCTAGCACTCTGGGAGGCTGAGGCAGGTGGATTGCCTGAGCTCAGGAGTTTGACACAACCTGAGCAAGAGTGAGACCCTGTCTCTAAAAAACAGCTAGGTGGTGTGGCAGGCACCTACAGTCCCAGCTACTTGGGAGGCTGAGGCAAGGGGATCACTTGAGCCCAAGAGTTTGAGGTTGCTGTGAGCTATGACGGCACAGCACTCTACCGAAGGTGAAAAAGTGAGACTCTGTCTCAAAAAAAAAAAAAAAAAAAAAAAAAAAGAAGGAAAGAAAAGAATTCCTTGCCATGATTATGACATCTTATCTCCATCCTTTAATCTAGTCCGGTGGAGCTTCAATTTTCTTGGGTCCTCTAGCCCTTGTCCCAGGAGTTTGCAGGAAATTACAGTGCAAGAAAAACAGGATGGACATCAACTATGTTATTCCCCCTCAAGCTCCCAGAGTCCGATCCTGACCTTGTCCCATAGCTGGTTTTCCATTTGCCTTTCTGCCTCCACCCATCTGCTCATTATAAGTAGCCCCTGATCTGCAGTCCTGCTGTCCTCGCAGGTGGATACAAATTATTGCATAATTGATCCCAGCCACAGAATTAGAACAGCAGCCGCATATTCAGGGTCACAGCAATGTCAGTAAATGTTCTTGTGAAAATACCCCGTTGAATATGTGCAAAATGTGTGGAATGGATTTGTTCTCCTCTGCTTTCAACCAAGGTGATAATAAATATTAGCAAGAATCTCACACCTCTCACACAGAGGTCAGGAGATTCGGGTCCAAGATCCTGCCCTGAGCTGGCAGAAGACAACAGGCACATGCCTCCTGGTGTTCTCTTCAGATGTGGAAGCCACAGCACAGCGCCATGCAGCAAGAGAGAGTGGATAGCATCCCTCCCAGAGGAAACCACACAGTTGCTGGCTAGACAATGGGTCTGCCCAGTTAACACTGAACAGAAGCTGCCTGCCACCTACAAACCAAAGGAAGAGCAGGAAACAGGCCTTGTTAGCATCTGTCTCATTGATAAATGACAGTCCCTTTTCCCTCCAGAGTTCATCTGTTGTCCAGACATTGCCAACTGTCTCTAACTCAAGTGGCAGCCGGTGGTAGGGGTTGACAGACTGACAGCCTAGGGACGTAGGCTGAGGGCTCTTACTGGTACAGTGCCAGAGACTTGCTGTGTACCCCTTCCTTCTCCCACTCTGCCCAGCTCTTCCTGAGGGCTTTAAAACAACAGGTCCTTAACAGGCTAAGGAAGTCTTGGGACTATCCATCCCAAACTGTTGGTGTATTAGTCAGGTTTCTGTAAAGAAAGAGAATCAATAGGCTATATATAGAGCCTATTGATTCTGGGCAAAAAGTTTGTGCACAATTTACCATGATAAACTATTTAAAATTGCACTCACACTTTATATCCACCCTCTGTGTGTGTGTGTATTATACAAAAAGACATTTATTATACCATATTGGGTTATTAAATAATTACGGAGGCTCAGAAGTCCCACAATCTGCCATCTGCAAGCTGGTGACCCAGGAAAGCCAGTGGCATAGTTTGAAGCCCTGAGGGCCTGAGAGCTAGTGGTGTAGACACTATTTTGAGTCTGGAAACTGGGAAACTAGAAGAGCCAAATGCAGGAGATTGAGGTCCCAGCTTAAGCAGTTGGGCAGAATGAATTCCACTTGCCTCTTCCTATTTGTAAAACAAATACTGCAACACTGAAGAAGGAGACTGATGTTATCTATAGGACACTGCTCTTTCTCTGGAGGAAACTGAGTTTTTTTTGATATATGGAGATTCTTTTTAAATTAATTTTTTTTATTGAATCATAGCTGTGTACATTAGTGCAATCAAGGGGTACAATGTGCTGGTTTCATATACAATCTGAACTATTTTCATTAAACTGAGTAAATTGAGACAGAGTCTCACTTTGTTGCCCTTGGTAGAGTACCGTGGTGTCACAGCTCACAGTGACCTCTAACTCTTGGGCTTAAGCGATTCTCTTGCTTCAGTCTCCTGAGTAGCTGAGACTACAGGTGCCCGCCACAGCGCCCAGCTATTCTTTTGTTTTGAGCAGGCCAGGGCTGGGTTTGAACCCACCAGCCCTGGTACGTGTGGCCAGCACCCTACCCACTGAGCTATGGGTGCACCCTACATGGAGATTCTAATCTTTGGATGAGCTCACCAGAAGCAGACCTTGAGCCAGAGATTCTTATGCAAATGATCAACTATAGAGCTGCTGATAAGAGAATGGGGCAGCCAGAAAGGGGAGAGAAGAAGCCAAGGAAAAGTGTACTTTTAGGCAAAATCTTAAGCCTGATGGTGCAGGGGAGCTTTGAAGGGTGTAATATACTTCCTAGTGTGCTCCAGTTCAGGGGAGAGAGTGAAGCTCTCACACCCTGTGCCATCAATCATGTGCTACAGCCCACCCCAAAGGAGCCCACGCTCCCAGGCAATCCTGGCAGTCTGCTGGTGTGGGCAGAGTGACTCAGGACTGTAATCCAAAAACAGTCACAGGGCTGGCCATTAGGAGCCAAGAGATGGCCATAGAAATGGCCGGAACCCCCAAGGGTCGCTGGGCGAGCACCGTCCTAAAGGAGGATGTAACAGCAGGGATAAGGGAGTCCATTTTGCACATACATTTGCATGTATTTGAAAGGGCACCTGCACAGGAATGTTCATTTCGGCACTATTTTTAAACAGCAAAACAAACAAACAAACAAAAATACAAACCCTCCCCTGCCACCCCCCCACTCCTGGAAACCATCTAAATATCCAGTAATGGTGGGTTGGATAAAATGCCCAGATTACAATATTCAGCCAATTTTAAAGAAGTCCTTTAATGATCTTCAGGGTATATTATTAAGTGAAAAAACCTGAAGTTGCAGATTAATGACCTTACTATGTAAAATATTCAAACTGAAGTAAATTTATATTCATGTACAAAAATATCTGGGAAAAGGGCCTGGAAAAAATATATGCCAAAGCAAGGAGATAGTGATGTTGGTGTATCAAAAGGGACTCACAGTGTTTTATTCAATTCATTTGATTATTTGAATATTTTCCCCAATCATGTGCTTATGCATAATCCATGTCGTTACAAATGACATTGCCTTGTAAAAGCAGGCATGTTATTTTGAAATGTGGAGCTATAACAGGAGCTGTATGAGCTACAGAAAAAAAAAATCAAATTTCTTCCTTCCATCGTCTCCAACATTTGTTAGTGATCATTACCTTCCCACTGGTTAGCTCTTCCATTTCACTCCACCCTACCCTCTTGTGAGGGCTGTCAGGAATTCTACAGTTTCGGAGTCAGATGGAACATTTTAAATCTTTTTTTACTTAAGAGGTAGTCAGGTCTCATGAAATGAACCTCAGCCTGCTTCTCTTTCAAGATTTGACTTAAATGTCATCTGTTTCCAGAGAGGCACGTGTTTCCCTTCTCTGTTTCACCTTGTCTATCTTGTACCCTCAACATACACTCTGCTATCGTCCCATCATTACTTACAGGCACGTCTCCCCCTGTGGCATATAAGGATCTTGAGGACAAAGACTGTGTCCTCCATGTTAGTATCCTGTCCCAATGTCCAGCTTAGGGTCTAGCTGGTGTTCAATAATCGCCATTGACAGGATGCATTAGTGAATGACTGAATGAATACTTATTGGTAAGTCTGTAGAGCAAAGACACCATGGGCCATAATTCTTCATGTGGATAAGAAAGAAATAGCTAAAACTTAGGTGCAGGAGCAAGTAAAAGAGAAACCAGAAAGGAAGGACTGAAGAACCCCAAATTTGGTCTGAAAACATAAGCCTTGGAAATAAAATAAAGAGAAATAATTAACCTGAGTAATGATGAATTAGGTAAAACATCCTTTGAGTTAGGTTGAATAACAATAAAAATATTTTCCTTTAGCCTCTCTATGTATATGAAGTACATGAGTAGTTATCACCTTATACTAAAATAGTTTAACTTTAGTACCATCAGACAAAACAGGGGAAGGCTTTGGAGCAAAGGAAAAATTCTGCCAGATGCCTTGAAGGACAACTAGGCAAGAGGCTGTTAGATCATAATGTTGGGGAACCAATAGTTCAAGGTTAATTTCATCAGAAAGAACAAGATGAGGGCTTCCAGAGCACAATGGTGGTTGAGTAACAGCTTCCTTGCAACTGGGCACAGTGAGCCTGGGGAAAGAAAACTCCAGGCTTCTCTGGCTGGTGGGATCTGCCCAGGGACATCCCTTTAGGGACACAGGGAGTCAGTGGGAGACTTCTGGACCCCATGAGGAGGACAAAAGCAGTGGAGAACTGGCAAGTGATTGCGTGTGTTCATTCAGTCTAATCCCGCCGGCAGCTGTAAGTACAGCAGCAGTGAGATTGCAAGTTGGAAAGGCCTTACCTGTGAGCTGCTTTGGTTTTTCTGGACTTAGCACTCGGTTGATCTACCTTGGGGGAACTTGGGCTAGAGTGCGGAGGACTTTAAGCATTGTCTAGAGCCACAGACTGAGCCGCTGAGCCAGACAGAGCTAATATTATTTGGCTGTGGGCTGCACAGAGCCATTGTGGGAGATCTGCCCTGGCAAGCTCCCACCTTCAGGGTCGTAGAGCAAGGATCAGGCAGGAGTGAGTAATCTCGTGACTGAGCAGCCTAAAGGTGGGGACTGAGACACCTTGCAGCCTTAGCCCTCAGGGGTATAGAGTGAGACCAGTTTTGGCACTCTGGGTAAGTGGATAGCCATTAAAGGAGTGATCCCAGCGACAAGTGCTTTCCTGGGAAAGCTTCGGCTTAGACAATTTTAGCAGTGTAAAGTGTCTTTTAAGTCAGCTGAGGAGAGATTTAGGCTCTCCACCCTGTGGGGTTTGAGAAACCAGCAGAGGCCTCTAGTCTCTATCTTGTACAGCCGTATTAGCATTGTGATTAACATTTCATACCCCAGAAGATGACCTGTTGCCCAGACAATATAAGATACATATATACTGCTTTGGGGGGTATTTTTTATTTCAACATTTTCCCTATAGATTTTTCTTTTCATTTTTTTCTTTCTTAATTTTTCTAGTTTAAATATAATTTTCCATTTTTACCTTTTTCAACAATTAGAACTTCATTTTTCTTTTTTTTTTTTTAATTTTTTTTTTTTTTGCAGTTTTTGGCCAGGGTCAGGTTTGAACTTGCTACCTTCGGGATATGGGGCTGGCACCCTACTCCTTTGAGCCACAGGCACCACCCCTGAACTTCATTTTTGATAGTGTTTCTACCCCTATTTGTTTTTCCCCCCAATTTTATCCTGTAAAGTTTTCTGTTTGCTTGTTTTGGTTTCAGTTATAGCATTTTTGTCTTTGCTCTCTACTTGGTGGAGGTGGGGTTCTGTGTCCAAACAGGCTGGCACAGAGTTGCTGAGCTCAAGGGAACAACCCAACACAGCACCCCCAGAGGTTGGGGGTTTTTAAGGTTGGTTCAAAGTACCCTACTGTACATCTATATTGCTCCTGTTCCCCTTTTTCTGTGTCTCTCTTCTTTTTGTCAATATTCCTTTTTACCCACTCCCTCTCCTTTCCTTTTTTTTTTTTTCTTTTCTTTCTTTTTTTCCTTCTTGCTCTTCAGTCTTCTTATCCTTCTGGTCCTGTACCAAAAGGACTCATTGAAACCCTAGTCCATAAGCATGGCAACTTAAAGTGCACAAGGAAGTGAAAGGAAAATTAGGGCAAGGAAACAGATAAAAGAAATCACTCATGGGAAAGAATCAGCAGAAAACTCCTGGCATCATGAAAAAACAGTTCAGAGTAACCCCCCTAAGGGATTGTGAGGTAGCTATTGCAGAGGATTCCATCTATAAAGAAACGTTAGAAATGACAAAAAAAGGGAATTTAGAATACAGATGATGAAAACAATGAAGGAAATAATGGAAACAATGAAGGAAACTGCTGATAAAGTGGAAAATAACCAAAAGGAAACCCAAAAACAGAAGCAAATAAGAGATGAATGATATGAAGAATATAAAAAGGATATACTGGAGCTGAAGGAATTGAAGCAGTCAATTTGGGAACTTAAAGATGCAATAGAAAGTATCAACAACAGATTAGACTATGCAGAAGAGAGAATCTCAACGGTAGAAGACAAAGCTCTTGAGAAAACTCAGATAGTTAAAGAGGCAGAAAAGAAGAGAGAGAAACCAGAATGTTCACTGACAGAATTATGACACTTTATGAAGCATTCAAACACAGGCCTTATAGGTATCCCAGAAGGGGAAGAAGAATGCCCCAGGGGAATGAAAGACATACTAGAAAATATTATAAATGAAAATTTACCATATATCACCAAAGATTCTGACACACTTCTTTCAGAAGGCTATCAGACTCCAAGTCACCTCAACTCTAACCGAGCATCTCTAAGACACATTGTGATTAACCTGTATAAATTCAGGCAAAAGAAAAGATTCTTCAAGCTGCTAGGAGTAAGTGCGAGTTGACCTATAGGGGAAAATCCATCAGGATGACTGCAGATTTCTCTAATGAAACTTTCCAAGCAAGAAGACAATGGTCATCTACCTTTAATCTCCTTAAACAGAACAATCTCCAGGCCAGAATTCTATATCCTGCTAAGCTAAGCTTTAAAATTGATGGAGAAATCAAATCATTTACTGATATAGAAACATCGAGGAAATTCACCACAACAAGACCAGCTCTACAGGAAATACTTCAACTTGTTCTACACACTGACCATCACAATGGATCAACAACAAAGTAAGAACTCAGAAATTAAAGAACAGAACATAACTACCACACCAATGCAAAAGACAAAACTTAGCAATGGACTCTTACAAAATAAGATGACTAGAACACTACCACACGTATCAATTATCGCAATAAAATGTTAATGGCTTGAATTCCCCACTGAAGAGGCATAGATTGGCTGACTGGCTTAAAAAAACACAAGCCATCCATTTGCTGTCTGCAGGAAACATACCTAGCTTCAAAAGACAAATTAAAACCCCTCAGTTAAGGGTTGGAAGACAATTTTTTAGGCAAACAGAATTCAGAAGAAAAGAGGAGTTGCAATCTTATTTTCAGATACATGTAGATTTAAAGCATAAAGTCAAAAAAGACAAGGATGGTCACTTTATATTGATCAAGGGAAAAATACAATGAGAAGACATTTCAATTCTAAATATTTATGCACCAAATTTAAATGCTCCCAGATTCTTGAAACAGACCTTCATCAGTCTGAGCAATATGATATCCTATAATACCATAATACCAGGGGACTCTAAAACTCCTCTTACAGAGCTGGACAGATCCTCTAAACAGAAATTAAACAAGGATATAAGGGACTTAAATGAGACCCTAGAACAATGGTGCTTGATAAATGCATATAGAACACTCCATTCTAAAGATAAAGATATACATTCTTCTCATTACACCATGGAACATTCTCCAAAATTTATCATATCTAGGACACAAAACAAACCTCAACAGAATCAAAAGTATTGAAATTTTACCTTGTATTTTCTCAGACCACAAGGCAGTAAAGGTGGAACTCAACTCCAACAAACACATTCAACCCCACACAAAGGCATAGAAATTAAATAACCTTCTGTTGAATGAAAGTTTGGTGCAGGAAGAAATAAAACAGCAAATCATTAACTTCCTTGAGCATAACAACAGTGAAGACACAAGCTTGCAAAACCTGTGGGATACTGCAAAAGCAGTTCTGAGAGGAAAATTTCTCGCTTTAGATGCCTACATTCGAAAAACAGAAAGAGCGCATCAACAAACTCACAAGCCATCTTATGGAATTGGAAAAAGAAGAACAATCTAAGTCTAAACCCAGCAGAAGAAAAGAAATATCAAAAATGAAATCAGAGATCAATGAAATTGAAAATAAAAGAATCATTCAGAAAATTAATGAAACAAGGAGTTGTTGTTGTTGTTGTTGTTTTGTAGAGACAGAGTCTCACTTTATCGCCCTCAGTAGAGTGCTGTGGCGTCATACAGCTCCCAACAACCTCCAACTCCTGGGCTTAGGCGATTCTCTTACCTCAGCCTCCTGAGTAGCTGGGACTATAGGCGCCTGTCACAACACCCAGTTATTTTTCTGTTTTACAGTTTGGCCGAGGCTGGGTTTGGCATATGGGGCCTGCGCCCTACTCGATGAGCCACGGGTGCTGCCGAAGGAGTTGGTTTTTTGAAAAAATAAATAAAATAGATAAACCTTTGGCCAGACTTACTAGAAATAAAAAAGTAAAATCTCTAGTAAACTCAACCAGAAATGATAAAGGGTAAATAACAACTGATGCCACAGAGATACAAAAGATCATCGCTGAATACTACCAGAAACTCTATGCCCAGAAATTTGACAACATGAAGGAAATGAATCAATACTTGGAATCACACCCTCTCCCTAGACTTAGCCAGGAAGAAATAGAGCTCCTGAATAGACCAATTTCAAGCATTGAGATTACAGAAACAATAAATAAACTTCCAACCAAAAAATGCCCTGGTCCGGATGGCTTCACACCAGAATTCTATCAAACCTTCAAGGAAGAGCTTATTCCTGTACTACAGAAATTATTCCAAAAAATTGAAGAGGAAGAAATCTTCACCAACACATTCTACGAAGCAAACATCACTCTGATACCAAAACCAGGAAAAGACCCAACTAAAAAGGAGAATTTCAGACCAATTTCACTCCTGAATATAGATGCAAAAATTCTCAACAAAATCCTAGCCAATAGATTATAGCTTATAATCTAAAAAGCCATACATCATGATCAATAAGTTTCATCCCAGGGATGCAAGGCTGGTTTAACATATGCAAGTCCATAAACGTTATCCACCGTATTAACAGAAGCAAAAACAAACACTATATGATGGTCTAGATGCTGAAAAGGCATTCAATAAAATCCAGTATCCTTTTCTAATTAGAACACTGAAGAGTACAGGCACACGTGGCACATTTCTGAAACTGATCGAAGCTATCTATAACAAACCCAGAGCTAATATTTTACTGAATGGAGTAAAACTGAAAACTTTTCCTCTTAGAACTGGAATCAGACACGGTTGTCCTCTGTCACCATTACTATTCAACGTAGTGCTGGAAGTGCTAGCCAATACAATCAGGCAAGACAAGGAAATAAAGGGTATCCAAATGAGAGCAGAGGAGGTCAAACTCTCCCTCTTTGCTGACAACATGATCTTATACTTAGAGAACCCCAAAGACTCAATGACAAGACTCCTGGAAGTCATCAAAAAATACAGTAATGTCTCAGGATATAAAATCAATGTCCAAAAGTCGGTAGCCTTTGTATACGCCAATAACAGCTAAGATGAGAGGCTAATTAAAGACATAACTCCCTTCACCATAGCTTCAAAGAAAATGAAATACTTAGGTATATACCTAACAAAGGAGGTGAAGGACCTCTATAAAGAAAATTATCAAATCCTTAGAAAGGAAATAGCAGAGGATCTTAACAAATGGAAGAACATACCATGCTCATGGCTGGGAAGAATCAACATTGTTAAAATGTCTATACTTCCCAAAGCAATCTACAGATTCAATGTCATCCCTATTAAGATACTAACATTGTACTTTCAAGATTTGGAAAAAATTATCCTGTGTTTTGTATGGAACCAGAAAAAACTCCATATCACTAAGGTGGTTCTTAGTAATAAAAACAAAGCTGGGAGCATCACTATACCAGATTTTAGGCTGTACTACAAAGCCATAGTGGTCAAGAAAGCATGGTACTGGCACAAAAATAGAGACATAGACATTTGGAATCGAATAGAAAACCAGGGAATGAAACCAACAACTTACAACCACCTAATCTTGGATAAACCAAACAAAAACGTACCTTGGGGAAAGTCTCTCTATTCAATAAATGGTTCTGGGAGAACTGGGTAACCACATGTAAAAGACTGAAACTGGACCCTCACCTTTCTCTACTCACAGAAATTGATTCAAGATAGATAAAGGACTTAAATTTAAGGCATACCACAATAAAAATTCTTAAAGAAATCATAGGAAAAACACTGGAAGATATTGGCCCGGGGAAAGACTTTATGCAGAAGACTTCTGTGACATTTGCAACAACAAAAAAAATAAAATAATGAGACTTAATTAAAATGAAAAGCTCCTGTACAGCTAAGGTGACAACTAAAGCAAATAGACAACCTACACAATGGGAAAGGATATTTGCATATTTTGAATCAGACAAAAGCTTGATAACTAGGATCTATAGAGAATTTAAATTAATCCACATGAAAAAAGTCAACAATCTCATATATCAATGGGCAAGAAAGATGAATAGAAACTTCCCTAAAGACAACAGACGAATGGTTAACAACCACATGAAAAATGCTCATCATCCCTAATTATTAGAGAAATGCAAATCAAAACTACTCTGAGATAACATCTAACCCCAGTGAGAATGGCCCACATCACAAAATCTCAAAACTGCAGATGCTGGCATGGATGTGGAGAGAAGGGAACACTTTTACACTGCTGGTGGGACTGCAAACTGATACAACCTTTTTGGAAGGAAGTATGGAGAACTCTCAAAG
>CAUYON010117526.1:0-17273 GCA_963573935.1 Arctocebus calabarensis
GATGTTTGGAGACGATGCAAGGAATAATTTCTATTCTTTTAAACTTGTTGACGTTAGACTTGTGACCTAAGATGTGATCGATTTTGGAGTATGTTCCATGGACTGACGAGAAGACCGTGTATTCAATTTTTTTAGGATGAAATGTTCTGTAGATATCTGTTAAATCCAGTTGTTGAATAGTTAAGTTTAAATCTAAAATTTCTTTACTTAGCTTCTTTTTGAAGGATCTATCCCATACTGCTAAAGGAGTGTTAAAATCTCCAACTACTATGAAGCTGGAGGAAATCAAGTTGCTCATGTCTGTTAGAGTTTTTATTATAAATTGAGGTGCATTCTGGTTGGGTACCTAAATATTAATAATTGAAATCTTATCATATTGAGTAGTACCTTTAACAAATATGAAATGTCCATCTTTATCCTTCCTTACTATGGTTGGTTTAAAGCCTATTGTATCTGCGAATAAGATTGCAACATCTGCTTTTTTCTGTTTTTCATTTGCCTAGAATATAGATGACCATTCCTTCACCTGGAGTCTAAATGTATCTTTTAAGGTAAGATGAGATTCTTGTATGCAGCAGATATCTGGCCTGAGTTTTTGTATCCAGTCAGCCAACCTATGCCTCTTTAGAGAACAATTTAAACCATTCACATTGATTGAAAATAATGATAAATCTTTAGAAAATCCAGTGGACATTTTTAATCCTTTCAGCACTGGAATTTGAAATTTGATAAAATGTTTCTAGGTGAGTTTACTTTTGTGGTGGAGGATAGGTCTGAGAAGATCCTGGAGAGGAGGTTTAGGTATAGCAAATTTCTTCAACATCTGGATGTCATTAAAGTATTTAATTTCTCCATCATAAATGAAACTCAGTTTAGTTGGGTACAGGATCCTGGGTTGAAAGTTCTTTTGTTTTAAGAGATAAAAGTCGATGACCATTCTCTTCTAACTTGAAAGGTTTGATTAGAGAGATCTTATTCTAATATTCTTCCCCTTGTAGGTCTGTACATCTGACTGCTCTCAGAATTTTCTCCTTCATATTAACTTTAGTGATGTTAATTATGATGTGCCTGGGGTATGTCTTATTCAAGGTGAGTCGTGCTGGGGTTCTGAAACTGTCTGCTGTCTGAATTTCAGAATCTCTTGGCATGTCTGGAAAGTTCTCTTTCATAAACTCATAAAGAAGAGATTCTGTGCCTTGTGATGCCACTTCATCATTTTCAGGTATCCCTATAAGGCGAATGAATATTGGTTTTCTTCAAGTTATCCCAGAGCTGGGATAACTGTCTGAGAGAATGATCAGTTTTTGCCTTCCATTTCTCTTCCTCTTTGGATGTTTGGGAGCATTCGAAAGCTTTGTCTTCCCTGTCAGAAATCCTTTTTTCTGCTTGCTCCATTCTGTTATTGAGGGATTCTACTGTATTTCTCAGATCTTTGAGGGCTGCAACTTCTTGTCTCAATGTGTCAAAATCTTTGGTCATTTTGTCTTTGAATTCGTGGAACTCTTGAGACATCTTTTGGATTACTGCTTAGTTCTATCTTTTCCTCCATTCTGCTGATCTTATTTGCTATTCAGACTCTTAATTCGATTTCTGACATCTCAGCCATTTGCTTATGCAAGGGATCTTGTGGTGTATCTACCTTGTCATTCCTTGGGGGAGTTGATCTACTCTGATTATTTATATTGCCAAAGTTTTTCTGTTGATTCCACCTCCTGAGTAGTTTTCACTGTTGCCTATGACCGTCCTCAGAGTTGGGGAGGTGTCTCTCCCAGATCAGACTCCGGCAGGATCACTCTGTTGTTGCTGGATCTTTGTAGGGAGTGACCCTGTGTAGCTCCTCTGGGACTTCCCCAGCCAGAGAGTTCTGGCTGTGGGAGCAGCTCCAGATTGTGGCACACCTGGATCAAGCAGGAGGGCATGGATGTTCCACGTGGTTCTGGGAGTGTCCAGCACCCGGTGGCCTTTGCAAAGGGAGCCCATGCCTCCAGCAGTCTCTGCCTGTGAGGAGGACTCCAGAGGGAGGGCACAGGCCACACCCCTCCTGAGTCCCTGGCCAGACAGGTGGGCCATTGCAGAGGCAGAGAGGGTAGGGGAGGACACAAGTTGTTTGGCTCCTAGAGTTCCTGGCCCAGGCAGGCAGGCAGGCAGAGGCCTAGTAGGTACCCAGAGTCCCTAGCTGGTGTGTGAGGTAGGTGGAGGCCCTGTGTGGGTCCTGGTGGAGTCCTTGGCCACTGAAGGTGACAGACCAAGGCCCAGTGGGGCACAGATCGAACTGCATGGGAGTCCTGGCAGAGTTCCTGGCTGCTGCTGGAGGTGCTGAAGATGAGTGCCAATCAGGGCCCCATGGGAGTCCTTGCAGAGTTCCTGGCCACTGCTAGTGGTGGCCCAATGCCATGCAGGGCGCCAATTGGGGCCACTTGCAGAAGTCCCCACGAAGTTCCTCGCTGCTGCTGACTGGTGGCTGGCGAGTGCCAATCAGGGCTGTACAGAAGTCCCAGCAGAGTTCTGGGCTGCTACTGGCAGCTGACCAAGGCTCAGTGGGGTGCCAATGGGGGCTGCACTGGTATCCCCCCAAAGTTTCTGGCCACTCCAGGCGGTGGGCCGAGCCCTGTGAGGCATTAATCAGAGCCATGCAGGTGTCCCTGCAGAGTCCCTGCCCAGCAGGTGGTGAGCTTGGCTGGGGGGCCGAGTGGCGCCCCAGTTCCGGGTGGAGTTCCTGGATGGGGGCTTGCGGGGGCTTGGTGGGGGCCCTGGAGTCTCTTACCTGGAGGACTGCCTGGTCCGACAGAAAGGGAGGGCGGTTGCTGCTGAAGTCCTCCTCCCTCAGTTGTAGCAGAGGTCAGGCTTCTGGTGTGTCAGGTAAGGGTATCCTGGAAGTTCAGAATGGTAGAAAACTGCAGTTCAGTTTTTCTGCCTGAAGCTTGGTTTTTGGATTCGTAGCTTGCATCAGCAGAGGTGACCTGCAGTTGTCACTTCTCTTTCTTGGCTGGGTTCCCAGTCTTCAGCTCAATTGGGCAGTTACTGGAAGTTATCTTTCCTTTTGGACAGGAGCCTCTGTCGGAAGCTGCTTCCAGTTGGCCACCTTGCCCCTCCCTCTAAAAGTCCTTATATATTTTTAACAAATATGTTAGCTCAACTTTCTATAAGATCACAAAGTAATTAGATTCATTCATCCAATCAACAAGCATTTTTTGAGCTGCAAGTCTGTGGCAGGGACTAGACTAGGTCATAGAATGTAAGAGTAAGATGCAGTCCAGGTCTTGTAAAGTTCACAGTTTAGTAGAAGAACAAGAAATACTAAAAAAGAAAAAAAAGAAAGAAAGAAATCAAAACATAAACCAGTTACAATAACATAAGGATTGTAGTAACAGTGATATGTATAAGGCATCATTTTTTGTGAGATCCTCTTAAAACTCTAAACTCCCACCTTTTGCCACTCCTACCCAAGGAGTCCTGAGATAACCTGATGCATGGGGAAGGCAAGGTCAATGGGATTTTCTTAGTATTCCTTCCAGAAGATTAAATAGAAAAAATTAACATAAAAATAGCCCCTATGATTTTAAGTCACATTATGGCATGTGGAAGCTAAAAATGCCCCTTCCTGGCAACATTTCAATCTCTGGAACAATCTCCAAGTTACTGAGGGTGGCTGACAGGAGCTGCTGTTTAGTTTCTCTTCAATACTTTCTGATGCAGGCAGAAGTGGGCATCATTATTTGCACTCTGTGAACCTCAAGCACGTACTTAATCTGTGAATTTTGTGTTTTAGAGTATTCTGAAATTGATTACTAAAATGTTATTATAGGTTGCAAAGCAGAAATACTGGAGTTTTCAATCTCCAGGTTGTGATTGTCTGCTTTTTTTTGCATCATCACTTAATTCCAGTATGACGTCCTCCAATTCTAACCCATCATTCAAGACCATCCCATTCCTTCTCATCATCCATCTCTCCTCTTTCTTCTAGCTTTTGTTATCATAAACCGGGATCCTCTCCTGGTGAGAGTGGCCTGGTTCTTGCTTGCTGTCACATACTTACTAACTTATGTGTTTCCTATTAATTTTCCTACTCCTGCACATTCTACTTTTGGTATCTCTGCAAATTGGTACCTAACCCAGAGCAATTTTTTTTAAATACCTGTTTTCTTTTGATTCCAGAGTCTCTATTTCCATTCTTCAAATTCAGACAATTTTATTTCTTTATAATTTAAAGCAGTTTTTCTTCAAGTGACATTGCTGTGAGTTTGTTACAGAATGAGAGTCTCTAATTGGGTAGGGCACCCTGGTCAATATCTGTCCCATTTCCTAATTCCGTACACAAAAACTTTGACAAATGAGATAAGGTATCATAGAAGCAATGCTTTCTCTCTGCTTTTTCCCAATTTTTGACAGATTATAGTTTTAATATCTCTTACTTTTCTTTGGAAAATACGTGAGGTCTGAGTATTTTTCTGTCTCAACACTTAACATTTATACCCAATTAAATGCTCAGCAAAAAGATACAATAAAAGGAAGAGCTGATAGTTTCAGAAAGTGGCATGAGATGGAAAAAAGCACAAAAAGGAGTTCTGACTAGTCAATTGTCTTAGTGCATCTGTTAACTAAAGTGGCAGTACTTGAGAAGAAGCTTTGGCTACTTGGAGAGTCTTCCTAGAATTTTCTGTTCTCAAGAAGATCGCTCCAGATAAGTATAGATTTCAATAGAATGAATAACTTTGTCTCTGAATGGGCAATTGACAAAAATGAATTTGTTTTGCATATCTATTCTTATTAAGTTAACGTAAAATAATACTTAGGGTGTTCTGAAAACCAGGTTGGAAAGAAAAAAATCTATGTTTATGTTAAAAAGAACAATGTGCTGTATTTTACAGTGTTTGCTTAATCAATGTCAAAAATAGTTCAGCTCTGGATATTAACAAATGGAAGAACATACCATGCTCATGGCTGGGAAGAATCAACATTGTTAAAATGACTATACTTCCCAAAGTAATCTACTGATTCAATGCCAACCTTGTTAAAATACCAACATCGTACTTTCAAGACTTGGAAAAAATAATTCTTCATTTTGTATGGAACCAGAAAAAACTCCTTATAGCTAAGGCAGTTCTTAGTAATAAAAACAAAGCCAGGGGCATCAGACTTTAGGCCATAGTGGTTGAAACAGCATGGTACTGGCACAAATATAGAGACTTTTGGAATTGAACAGAAAATCAGAATATAAAACTAACACCTTACAGCCACCTAATCTTTCATAAACCAAAGAGGAACATACACTGGGGGAAAGACTCCCTATTCAATAAATGATGCTGGGAGAACTGTGAAAGACTGAATATCCACATGGGAAAGACTGAAACTGGACCCGCACCTTTCCCCACTCACAAAAATTGATTCAAGATGGATAAAAGACCTAAATTTAAGGCATGAAATGATAAAAAATCTTCAAAGCATAGGAAAAACACTGGAAGATATTGGCCTGGGGAAAGACTTCATGAAGAAGACTTCCGTGGCAATTGTAACAACAACAAAAATAAACAAGTGGAAGCTTCTTTAAAGATTGGGATAACAACCAAAGCAAATAGACCATCTACACAATGGAAAAGGGTATTTGTATATTTTGTACCAGGCTAAAGCTTGATAACTAGGATCTATAGAGAACTCAGATTAATCCACATGAAAAAAGCCAACAATCCCATATATCAATGGGCAAGAGATACGAATAAAACCTTCTCTAAAGAAGATAGATGAATAACTAGCAAACATATGAAAAAATGCTCATTGTCCCTAATTATTAGAGACATGCTAGTCAAAACCACCCTGAGATATCATCTAATACCAACAAGAATGGCCCACATCACAAAATCTTAAAACTGCAGATGCTTGGCATGGATGTGGAGAGAAAGGAACACTTTTACACTGCTGGTGGGTCTGCAAACTCATACAATCTTTCTGGAAGGAAGTATGGAGAACCCTCAAAGAACCCAAACTAGACCTCCCATTTGATCCTGCAATCCCTCTACTGGACATCTACCCAGAAGGAAAAAAATCCTTTTACCACAAGGACACTTGCATTAGACTGTTTATTGCACTTCAATATACAATTGCCTAAATGCCCACCAACCCAGGAATGGATTAACAAACTATGGTATATGTATACTATGGAACACTGTTTAGCCATTAAAAAAGATGGAGATTTTACATCCTGGATGGAAGTGGAACACATTGTTGTTAGTAAAGCATCACAAGAATGGAGAAGCATAAATCTTATGTACTCAATTTTGATATGAAAACAATTAATAACCTAGTACACAGTGGGGGAAGTGGGAGAAGAGCTAGGAGAGGAGAGAGGGGAGCAGGGTGGTGGTCTCAGTGTATGACACATCTTTTGGGGGCAAGACACACTTATAACAGGGACTTTACCTAACAAATGCAATAAGTTAACCTGTTTTCTTGTACCCTTAACGAATCCGCAACAATTAAAAAAAAGTTCAGCTCTGCAATCAGGCACTATAATCACATTTGCTTTGATGTAATATGTAAGATAAATAAATGGGGTCATCAGTATTGTTGCTAATAGAATGATGGATCTACTAGTCTGAACCCTTAGTTTATTATATCTTTTGTATTTTGTGATGGTTTCCCATTTTGACTTGAGTTTTTTGGTCTGTTCTAGTTATTGCTCTAATTTCCTTATCCCTACTATTATTCCCCTTAGATCTTTAAAAAAATATAAAGCCTAAACTATCTAATGGTTCATATGCAACAGAAGCTGAATTCTTGTTCATTTTCCACGTAGGAGTTAATGGGTAGTAGGTGGCTTTTACTCCAAATAGTGATTTAGGAATCTGGGTTTCCTTCTAGGTTTTGGCATTTTCATTGGCTAGAAACTAGTTAAAAATGGCAGCCAGTTAAGAGTTATATATTCATTCTTAAAGCCACTGCCCCCAAATGCTGCACATAATTCATACTTGCATCTTGAGATAACTAAGGCACTTGACCTTGCCTAACTACAAAAGAAACTTGGAAATGTATTCTAGCTACATGTCTCACACATTATCCAACTACAGTAGAAAGAGGAAACATTGGTCTGTGCCATATTACTATACATGTTTTCTTTTTAAAAGATAATGAACCCTGCCTCTGGGATTAGTCTTTCAGATATATTCCTCTAGTAGAAGGTCACTAGGATTTTCTCTCCCCAAACTTTCTTGCAAATCAGAGGTCTTGCTCGGTAAATGATCTGATTCCTTTCAGAACTATGGTTTCACTTTATCTCTAGATAAAAATGCCCAAGGAGACGTTATATCAAAGATGTCTAGTTTTACTTTCATCACATTTTTTGAAACTCCTCTGAACATTTTGTTTGAGAAGTGCCTATGGAATCACATTTATGAAGGATTTGAAAATTAGTTGTATAACACAAACTCAATTTCTGTTGCTCATAGAACTGATTCTGTCAATAATTAATAGTTTCTTAATAAAAATAATAATTATGTACCTCATACTGTATAAGGTGCTAATGAAAATATAAAGGCTTCTTATCAAATCCTCTGAAAATTCTTGGTACTTAGTCAGAATATGTGCAAATGCTGGAAGAAAAAAGGAAAAACATACAGAAAGTGATTCCAAAAATAGGCCTAGCACGAAAATTTCTTTCAGACTTTGTAAGGCAACACACTCACTGACCTCGTGTTACACATCAGGTGTTAAGACTCACAGGTATGTCATGGGAATATGTCAGCTCTGGGAGGTGTAGCCTTGGAATAATAAGGCTGTGAAAAGATTTGACTACTCAGTTGACTGAAAATGCCTCAAGAGTCAAATAGCAGCAAAGTTCCCACAATAAAAGTGATTCTCAAGTGATGACATTATAAACAGCCTCCACAATTGACCGTAAATATTTACAGATAAATGTTTTAGACATCTGTTATATTAAAAACTTCAAACTGGGATACAGACCTCTTGAGTGATAACATTTTAGGTAAATACCTATTTCCTAAGAAACTTTTAAAGGTGACTCACTATACCTTTAGTCGCCAAAAAAAGACGACCTTGTGAGATGACTAAAAGAGGTTTAATTCTTAGTGACCTAACAGTGAGCACATCTCCATTATTACATTTTGAAAAATTATCTTTATTCATTAATTTAGTATAGTAATATAGAAATGAAGAACCAGCGTTGTTATGGGCTGTTTTGTTCTGTAATCAATTTTTTTTCTAATGACTGATATTTTCTCTCTATTTTTAGATCACATTTTCAGTCTCTTTGTTATCTCATCATTTTAAAAATTAACATTATAAGCTGTATCCTGTGCATTGTTGAGACTCATGATATCAGGTTATTGTCATTTAATAGGGTTGAATCTTCTGGATATCAATAAATTTGAGAATCACTTTAAACTTGTAAAGGTATGCTTAAGATTTTTTTAGAGCAGTTTTAGGGTAGCATTTCCTCTGAGGCTAAAGGAGCTCTATTTATAAACTGTATACTTATTTGTATGCTAATTGAAAACTGTTCACCAAGGGGATGTTCCCCAAGGTTTCTCTCTATGGCTGGTCAGAATTCCACATCTCACATCACTATGAAAGTTCTAGAATCTGTTTTCAGTTTCTCAATCCCAATAGTTGTGTGAGCTTTACTTCATGCAGTACTGTCTGCATGTACATGGATAGCTTAATAGTTGGTCTAGACTTGAGGAGACCCTTTTTCAGATTTCTGTGCAATTGCTTTCCCTTCAATTTTCTGTCTAACAAATTCCAGCCTTCTCAGCCTAGCTGAGCTCTGAATTCTATATCCTCTGCCTAGTTAGACCTTTCTTTTATATTGGAACTCTCTTTGTCTGTGTTATGATCTTGAGAGTACCCTGAGGCAGAAAGCTAGGATGAATATTGTGCTCAACCCACAAGTTTTCCTGTTCTCAGAGATCACAACCAGGTATCATCCATTGTGCAGGTACTAAAAATAGTTGCTTTTTATTGTTTTGTCAAGTTTTGCAAGTATTCATAGTTGTAGAAATGATACCCTTGACTATTATAGCCAAAATTGGAGTTTTTAGGCCATGATGCATATTTGTCTTAAATGTCAATACGGAAAAAATTATAAATGACTTTTGTCACAAATAAACCTCAGAAGGATAGGAATATGCTGCAAGATTGGAGTATAGAGAGAAATAGTCCCTTTAAGTTTCTAGACGATAATTTTCCTTGTAGTAGATTTTTTAATTGAGAAATATTATTTGCAGGATAGTAAAATGAAAGAGTCTGTAAACGAGTACTTTAAAAACATACAACCACAAGCATAATTTTTGCTTTCTTTGATGTACTGAATGCCTTGGAGATCAATGAGTGCTTTTTTGTAGCATCTGTTGAAAAATGGTATGTTACGCTCGAGTCATACTGAAGACATTGGAGCAGTATTTTCAGTATTCTTCTATGACTTGATGAGAAGCAATAACAACGGCAATATAATATGCATGTTAGGATAGCTCGATGGTTTAAAGAGTTTGAAAATATTGACATAAGCTGTCTTTGAATGTGTTTCACGAAGCAAGGTCTTCTAAAAGTTTTAATGTTAGAACACTGAGCTGGGGTATAGATTCTCCTCACAGTGTGCTGAGCCAAAACCAGATGTGCGTATGGAACAAGTTTCCTTAATGTGCATTGCATGGGAAATAATTCTCAGAATGTAGGTCTTTGTTTCATGAAGCACCCATTGCAATTATTGCAATTAATATAAAACTAGAGCCAGATTTTGCAATACGATAACAAATCACATTTGATAAACTCTACTTTTGGCTGGGACATACCCTAAGTGCATGGAAATTGGAGCATTGTAAGAACTTTACATCTTTTCTCTCATCTGTTTGTTTTTTAACCTAGTATTTGTTCCTTTTCCTGATGCTTCATCTCAAGGGGAACAAGTTTATGTCATTTTAATAGATGCAAATCTCATTAGAAAGGCTGAAAATATATGCATGTGACATGTAAAAGACTAATAGGAAATTTTGACTTTAGATTTCCTTCAGTCACACTGAGAAATACCTTCAAGCTCATTTGTTTGTCATGAGGTCACGGTTTTGTATTTGAGAAAATTGGGTTATGCTTTTCAGTATATCATAAACATAAAGCCACTACCTAATAAATATTCTCTAGTTCCTAATAACTGACAAAACACATCTACATGACTTTCACAGTGGAAGGATGAAGAGTCCTTTGTGCTATGCCAGTTTTCTCAGGCAATTTCTTCTTCTACATCAGTTCTCTAGGAAATTGTTCAGTGAAAACAATGTCTCCTGGTTGAGAAGCATAAGCAGAGTTATTAATCAGCCTTTTAGTTTTTCTTTGCTTACTTTTGTTGATTAATTTCATGTAACATGATGTTCTGTGAGGTCTCACTCAGAACTTACTATTGAGTAAGGATTATGGAGAATTGGGGTTATTGGTCATGTGGGTTTGCAGGAGAACAGCATTTCAGTCTGACGAAGCAACAAGTGTGAAGGCTGTGAATCCTGGAATCAAATAAATATCATTGGTCTTCGATGATGCATCATTCATTCTTTTTCTTACACATTCACTTGTTTAACAACTCTTGAGCACTTACTATTTATATGGCTGTGTGTTAAGCATTAGGAGAAACTAAGATGGGCCTGAATACAACCATTTTATATTATATAATCTTTTGGACTCAAAAATAAGTAAAACATGACTAAAAATATTTACAGTATGAATAGGTCACTTGTTTATTCTGCTCCAACCACACAGGTTCTTTGCTATTCCTGGAACCCACCATGCACAATTCTACTTCATGCCTTGAACTTATTCTCTCTGTCCAAAATGTTTTTTTTTCCAGAAAGTTACACAGTTATTACCTTGACTATCTTTAGGATATCATTTTAAAAATATCTTCTCAGTAAAGCCTTTGTTGGTCACTCTGTCTCTATTATTTTATAATCAGCACTTATCATCTAATGTACTATAAATTATATTTATTTTGTTTTTTGTCCATCTCCTTCACTAGAAGTTAAGCTTTGTCAGGGTGGAATTATTATTATTAGGTCTTTTTGGTATATTTATTTCTGTTTCTCTAATGCCTAGAACAACTCCTGGAACATATGATAGACTCTATAAGTATTTATGGCCCAATACATAAATGTATTAAGTGAAAAAGGCAAAGTGAAGGACAAGGGGTACAGTACTCCATGATTAAATGAAACGTAGGAAAAATAAGCATGTATGAGCTTGTGTGTACATAAAAAAATCTCTGAAAGGGATCACCAGGAAACAAATTACTGGTTGAATAAAGGCCAAGAAACAGGGTGGCTGGGGAGGGAGATTGTTCATCATATATTTTAAAGCACATTTAATTTTGAACTGTGTGAATTAATTATCTCTTCCAAATATCAGTTAAAAATTGAAATAATTTCAAAAACTAAGGAAGAAAGCAACAAGTTCAACGAAAAAAGCAGATGAAGTGTTAAGTGACTTGCAGGAGAATGAAACACAGTGGTGGCATTGGCCTCGAGGGACCAGTGTGCTGGCGGGTGACCCTGGAGGAGGCATAGGGGGTGAAAGCAGCAGTTGTCATCCAGGCGCAGAGCACACACAGCACCACAGTGGCACAGACAGGGCTTAACTAGAATCAAGCACATGTTGACCATTTAGAATAGAGTTATGGAGGCCTCATCTGTCGGGTTACAATATTCAGACTTGAAATTGTCAAATAATTTAACTCTATATAATGATAACATGATGGACATCCTGGAATTCTATAATATTATTAAGCAAAAGATGAACACAAGTAAATATAAATTACCTTAAAGACAGAGCTAGGTAAGGGATTCTAAGTAGTCAAGTTTCTACCCCACGCTTTGATAGAAAGTCTTGTAGGTTACCCAGTTGTGTTACCACACTAATTGTTTAACTGGTCACTACAGTGTTTGTACTCAAGTTTCTCTACAATTTCTCTCTCTATGTCACATATACAAGGTGTATGCATATAATAATTCTTTCAATTTGTATTTATTAAGCACCTACTATGCCTGTAGTTCTTGGGTCTGCAGAGATGAATATCACATCCTCAGAATGTCTCTCTAACTAATGAAATAGGGAAAACAAATGCATTGGAGTGCTAAAGACATAAGGGGGAAAGTCATTTCAGGATGGGTTGGTGTAAAAGTAGGGAGTGGTCATCAGAGAGTTCATAGTAGAGATGACAGAAGATGACGTTTGGAGATAAATTAGAGTTATCTAATAGTTAAAGTGGGGCTGGGCGTTTGAGAAGGAGAGAGAAGTCATGGAGATATGAAACAGATGGACAGAGGGGACATGAACAGCTTTGCATTTTAGCAAAACAAAATGTTGTGCCAGTGATAATGAGAATGGATTAGGGGAGTATGAGATTAGAGAGAACAGATCATGTTAGAGTCTGTTTCTTGGTGAGAGATAATGGCCTACATTAAGAATAAAAAGGCACAGGAATGACAATGCAATATAAAAAAGAAGACAAAATAAGATTTGTTTACTGACTGCTTGGGCATGAGGCTGAGAAAGAGAAGGGAATCTAGAATGCCTCTTAAGTGTTTGGCTAGGGCACATAGTGGCTGGGAGCACTATTCACAAAGAAAGGAATAGACGGGGAGGAGCAGGATTGGAACAAGCTGGGTTTGAAATGGCCATGGGGACTCCAGGTGGAGATGTCCTTCATCCCATTCAAGGGTCTGAAAGCTTGGGACTCATTTGTACGTAGGCAGCAAGTGAACGCAGGAGCTCAGTTGTTAATGACTCACACGGAGGGGAAAGATACTGAAGGAGACCAAGCAGTGAAGGTCAGAACCAGGAAGAGAAGAGGCAGGAGTGGGACAGGGAATCCAGTGGACAAAGTGGCAAGATGAGAGCAGCGGTGGAATGTTCTAGAGAGTCGGGCAAGTTAGTTCAGGAAGGAGTCTGTTCCATTTGGACCTTAAGGGACCGCTCCCTAGAACGTCTGCAGGTTCAGTATAGTTACATCAGCTAAAGGTGGTCAGGTCTGTGTCAGAAGGGTGAGTGAAAAGTGGAACAGGAGAAATTATTTTTAAGTGATATGATTGTTTTCAATACAGTCATGCGGCACACAACAACTTTTGGTCAATGGAAACCAAATATACAAAGGTGGTCTCACAAGATCATAAAGGAACTGAAACTTCCTATTGCTTAGTGACTTTGCAGCTGTGGTGACATCCTAGTGCAATGCATTATTCATGTGCTTATAGTGAGTTGGGTGTAGACAGACCTACTGGGCTGTGGTCATATGAAGTACAGCACCTACAATTATGTACATAATACATGATAATGATAATGAAGCTGTATTAATTGTTCATGAGTTTACTATATTTTTATCATTATTTTAGAGTGTACTTCTCCTTATGAAAAACAAAAAGTTAACTTTAAAACAGCCTTAGGCAAGTCCTTCAGGAACTATCCCAGAAGAAGACATTGTCATCATGAGAGATGACAGCTCCATGTGTGTTATTGTCCCTGAAGACCTTCCAGCAGGACAAGATGTGAAGTCGGAAGACAGTGATATTGATGATCCTGACCTTGGGTAGGCCAAGGCTATTGTGTGTGTTTCTTACTTTTTAACAAAAAAAGTTTAAAAAGTGAAATGGACATTTACATTGAAAACACCTTACTGAAAAAGGAGAAGAAGAATGAAAATATTTCTGTATACCTGTACAACATTTGTGTTTTGAACTAAGTGTTCTTCTACAAGAGTCAAAAAGTTAAGAAAATTGAAAAGTTTACAAGCTAAAAATATTACCATAGGGTAGGGTTAATTAATTATTTTAAAAATTTTATAAAATTTAGCATAGCTTAAGTTTTCAGTGCATACAAAGTTGAACTGGCCAAGTAGAACCAAAGAAAGGTATATGTATTTCCCAGAAATCTCCGGACACTTCTTGGTATTGTTCTGATAGGTCGTTTTAGTCATATGCTCATCCCTGAACTAGTCCCTAAAATGGTGGGGGTGTGGTGTTCTTGTTGGCCGGGCTTGAGTCACATTCTCATCTTGCAAGCCTTAGCCTTGCCCAAACTTCTGCTATTAGAGAAGAGTGTTTCTAGCAAATCAGGATGCTATCAGAAAAGAAGGGGGACAAAATCCTGGAAAGTCACAAACAGATGTCCACTATTCATTTTCACATTATTATCCCTAGGCCTTCTGCTCTTGTCAGTCATACAGATATGGTTATGAAATAGTTTTCTCATTTCAACATTCCTGCCAGCTATTTCCTTTGCACTTGCTATTGCATTCCACCAATCCTTTCAAAGACTTTCTGTTAAGCTTTCTCACCGTTACTCTGCATTCTGGAAGCATCGAGAGAGCTCATCTGCTGTGGGTAAATGTTGTGACTTTTTTATATGTGTGTATATATTACTTCTGCTGTATAACCTATAGCAGGGAGTACCTTTCATTTTTATGTGTGTATTAAAACCCAGGACACAGGAACCTACACACACACTGGGCTATAATTTAGTTGGGAGACAATCATCCTAACCTTTCCACCGGGTCACTCAGTGAAAGTAAAAGGTTAAATTTGGGGAAAGCTATTTAGTAAAATGATTATATTGGAATAAAACAATTTGAACTCATCAAGAAGGACATGCATGCCAGCTTCCTGTAGGAAGACCTGGTGCAGCTCCCATGTTTCCACCCAGATTCCACGAAGGTATTCATTCATTCATTCATATATATTGGGCTAAAGGCTTCCTACCTTGGAAGGTTTTCATCTTCCTAACCGATCAGTGAAGCGCAGATGCACCAGTTTTGATCTTTCCTCCGTCTTCTCCTGGATTCAGTCTCTCTTCTTTTCCTCCCCTGTTCCTTCCATGTGTCATCATCATCCTTCCTTTTATTCTTCTGCCCTCCCCCACCTTTTTTCTTTTTTTTGAGAGACAGAGTCTCACTTTGTCACCCTTGGTAGAGTGCTGTGGCATCACAGCTCACAGCAACCTCTAGTTCTTGGGCTTAGGCAATTCTCTTGCTTCAGCCTCCCAAGTAGCTGGGACTACCGGCACCGCCACAACACCCAGCTATTCTTTTGTTGCAGTTTGGCTGGGACCGGGTTTGAACCCACCACCCTTGGTATATGGGGCCGGCACCCTACCCACTGTGCCACAGGTGCCGCCCACTGCCCCCGCCTTTTTTGGTAATCACTTCAGGACTCCTTTTCCTTTCTAGCATTTCTTCTGTAGTTCTTGACTTAGTATTGTAATTAAATTCTTTTTGGCTACATAGTTTTTAACTAATCCTTAAGAGATAAATAGGATAAATTATTGAAATATCTTTGTTCTTTCTTCATCCAGGATATAATATAATCACCCCGAGGGAGTGAAGAATAGACATCACTAGGCTTTTTCCACAAATAGAATGGAAACAAAACAAGCAAATTAGTGTAAAAATTCCTGTGAGCATCTACTTGATGGTTATTTATCTTGTAGTAAATATGACAACATTTTTCTTCCTGTAAGAGATTTTCAGTGGTAGTATATTTTTATAGCATGAATAAAAGCATACCCTTGTAAAATCTCCACTCCAGGCAAAATGTTGTATTAAGTAACCTTAAAATCTCATGGATTTCTAAGTATTCTCCAGATATCTTTCCAAAAGGACTGTATTCATTTGCATTCACCAGCAAATAGGGAAAAGAGAATTGCAGGACCCAAGACAGAGAGACCCACACTTCACATTCTATTAAATGTGGGCTAAAGTAAGATCCAGATATTTCCTACTCGCCCCCTGTCTCCGCTGGAAAGTGGGATCCTCTGATCATCCGAGCATTCCAGGGGTCCTACAGGTCACTGGATGAAGGGCACGAGGAGAGGGCCTCTGCTCTCTCCGAAGCTACACTTTTGAAGCCAGCCTGAAGCTACCAAAAGCAGAGAAGCTGCTCCCTGGTGAGGGGCAGCTTCCTCCTGCTACTTCTGTAGCCCTTTCTAAACAAAGCACCTTTGAGTTTGGTATTTTTCCAGACATGACACTTTCTCTTCCTCTTGCCAGCATGTAGTCCGCTTTTGGAAAGGAGCCCACAGGGGCACCAGGACTGAGAGGAACAGGTGTCCATAGGTGGCATTTGTTTGTCCCATCCCCTGCCAGTGTAGGGAGACCACAGGAAATTTGTTAAGGGAATTTCCCAGCACAGGGCTGCGTGGCCGTCTACACCGTCACTGCCTCCCTTCCTGACAGACCCTGTTTCGTGCTCCACAGCCCCACTCCATCCCTGACTGAAGAGCAGCTCTTCATTCTACAGAGCACGTGTTTTATTGGAGACATGGAAAACAGTCAGACAGCAGCTGCCCACAGCCGTCCCATGAGTGCTGAGCACGTACGTGCCACCGTGGAGCCTGAGGAGTGGCAGGTGCTGTGACGGGAGGCGTGTTAGGACCTACTTGGAGTTCACGATCCACTGCACAGATGAGATCATTACCATAAAAGAAAATAATTCAAGAGTAGCATAATATGGTGCCTCGAACCATAACAACAAGAAGTATGTTTGGCACTGGTGAACATGAGATTTGTGTGTTTTGCCTTTGCATGACAGGAGAAAGAGAAGCTGGTAGGGTCGGTCTCTAGATGAGCCTGGGCAAGGCCAGGGGGAAAGCCTTTCCGTCTTGCCTGTCGGCCTCCCCTCTGTAATGTAGCCACGGGGTGCAGCGGCGTCCAAGGAGAGCCTCAGGGGAATTAGACAGACCAGATGTTTCAATGTTCTCCCACTAAGTTGTTCAACATTTAGAATCCAATTCTCAGAAAACACAAAATTAAAAAGCTGCAACTAAGTCAACGAGTTTCCCCTCTTCTACAGAGCACCAGACGAGTCTGTGCATCTGTTAATGAACAGCTTTTCTCCCAAGGGAGAATTTGAATCAGGAGACAACCAGCAAGAAATTTGGGAAGGAGGGCAAGAAGCCCTGGTCCCAGAATGCAGAAGGAGTTGGCGCTCAGATCCCAAGAAGGAATCAAGACTCTGCGAATGGTACAGCCCCAATGCGACAGTCCCTTCTTGGGTGACTGTGGGGTTAGAAATCCCCACGTGTATGTCTCATGTACTTCTCAAATGAGTAAGCCACTCATGGGTTAAACTGGCTTTTGCTTTCACAGAAAAAGCAATAGATTTGGGCAACCCTGAGGCAAACACAAAGACTGTTTTCTGGTCATCCGGGAACAGATACTTTGAAGTTTTGCAGCCATTGTCTCCTAGGTGCAGGCCTGGAGGCGTGGTCCAGAGGTTGACAAAATGTCTTCACAT
>CAUYON010117530.1:0-28546 GCA_963573935.1 Arctocebus calabarensis
CTATATAAAGACATTGATACTCTACATTTAATAAGTTTCCCCAGTACCCTGCTAAGATGCACCGTAGGTGTGATCCCACCAATTGCCCTCCCTCCACCCATACTCCCCCCTCCCCTCCCCTCCCTTTCCCCTTTCCCTGGATTCTGAAGGCTAAATCCCCATCTCATTCTTAATAGCACTTGCTGAAATTTACAGCCCATAAAATCCTTCATAAATAAGAAAACAATGAAAAACAAAAAAATTCTCTCAAAAGTACCAAAATATGGCTATCTGTATATGGGTTGTGCTGCCATATATGTTCTTTTGCTTTTCCTGTATATTTTTCTTCTTCAATTCTTATCACTAATAGTTTTCTTTTGGTCAGCCATCCAGCAATTTTTATGCTTTTATTTTTCAGTTCATGCTCTTTAATCTCTAAATATGACCTCTTTTTGTATCCTTTCTCAGCACAGATTTTTATTTTGAGTAGAAGATTCTGTTGATAATATCATACAGTTCCTGAATAATAACATCATCATATCCTTTCCTGTTCCCTGCTCTGTGCGATCTCTGAGTCATGCTGTTTCAGCCACAGTAAACAAAAGAAGATTCAAATTGCATGTCCCTACCCACTTTCCCTGAATCACAGTGATATACTAGGTCATTTCAGAAGTGTTGATCCTATTACCCATGGGGCACAGGCCCTCAGCTTCCTCATAAATGAAATCAACAACCACCCACCCAACATTTGTTTTTTATGTTTTCTGTTCCAATCCTGGTGATAGCAACTGGGGAAACAAAGGTAAATTTAAAAAGTCTATACCTTTGAGAACACAGAAATGCAAAGAATATATTATAATGCTGTGCTTAGTGCAAAAAATAGAAGCATAAATAAGAACCAAAGGAAAATACATACATAGAATGAAGGTATAGGGGTTGGCTCTCTATCATAGACTTTAAAGATAAGATAAAGCTGCTGGGATTCTTATTTGAAAACAGTAGAAATGGATCAACTTGAGCAGAAAGGAATATGCAGGTGCTTGTTGAGTTACAATGGCCTTATATCCTAATAAACCCACTGTTAGTGAAAAAAATCTTAAGTTGAAGATGAATTTAATATACCTAAACTACTCAACATCATAGCTTAGCCTAGTGTACTTTAAATGTGCTCAGAGCACTTACATTAGCCTATAATCAGGCAAAATCATCCAACACAATGTCTATTTTGTAAGAAAGTTTTGGATGTCTAATGCAATTTGTTGAATGCTACATCTTACCTCAAAATTGTGACAATTTCACAGCATCATAAAGTCAAAAAAGTTTGTCAAAATACGGTAAGTTGGGGAACATCCGTGTTGGAGGAGCAAGGGTTAGTTTGCACTAGAAACACTGGACAGTCATGTCTAAGAAGGAGGTAGAAATAATAAGAGGCAGATGGTCACAACCACAGACAGACAGCCTGGTCAGGACACCACCACTGTCACCTTGACTGTGGATGCTGAGGCAGGTGTCATCATTAGGCAGGGGATGTGTTATGCTGGAAAGTCTTTAGAAAGTGACTTTCCAAGAAAAAAAGTCCCAGTTTGCAACTTCAGTTTACATCATCATGTAAACATTCTTACTGTGGATGATTTCAAGCTACAAACATGATATCCTTGAAAGCAGATTTGGGAAAAAATGTGCAATAGGCACCATTATATAGTATTTTCATATATTTTTCTCATTTACATATAATATATGTAAATAACTTCAACAGCAAACAAATTAAGAACCTATGAGTTTTGAGTGTTTATTACTTTTATTTATATGTTGAAATTATAAATTTATGTAAGATTTAATAATTAATAAATAATGAGTTTAACAACTGATGCAAATTCTGGAAATTTTGACATTTGGCCCCTAGAAGCCAAGACCAGCTGACCTTAACACACCACTGATGGTGCCATTGTATACCTACTATGGGATCCTGAATACTATGCAGTTGCTAGCAAAAAGGGTTCTTATTTTCTCTCCACTTCCACATCAGCATCTGCAGTTTAGGGATTTTGTGATGTGGGCTATTCCTACTGGGTTGGGTGATATATCAGGGTAGTTTTCATTTGAGAATCTCTGATGTCTAAGGATAATAACCATTTTTTTCATATGTTGGCCATTCTTCTCTCTTCTTCAGAGAAGGTTCTATTAATGTCTCCTGCCCACTTAAAAATGGGATTGTTTTCTTGGTGAGACAGCAAACTAATACAGTTCCATGAAAAGAATTATGAAGAATTCTCAAAGAAGCTAAAAGTAGATCTTCCATTTGATCTTGCAATCCCTTTGGTAGGTACCTACCCAGAAGAAAAAAAAATCATTTTTCCATAAAGGCATTTGCACTAGAATGTTCGTCACAGCCCAATTCACAATCACTAAGACATAGAATCAACCCACGTGCCCATCAACACATGAGTGGATTAATGAACTGTGGTATATAGGCATTGTGGAATACTACTCAGCCATAAAAAAAGACAGAGATTTTGCATATTTTATATTTATCTGGATGGATTTGAAGAACATGTTTCTTAGTAAAGTATCACAAAAATCAAAAAGCAAGCATCCAATGTACTCAATACATTGAAACAAATAGAAACCAATAGATAAACAACTACATGTCCACATGAGAAAAAAAAAAAAACAATTAAAATTACGTGGAGGGGAAGGTAGTGGGTGGAGGGGGCGGGATTGGTAAACTCTTACCTAATGGGCACAACAGAAGGTTATATTGCACACTCCTGAATGAAATGCTCAACCTCAATTTGAACTTTGCCTAACAAATGCAAACAATGTAACCTAATCATTTGTATTCTCATATTTACCTAAAATTTTAAAAAAATAAAAGAAAGAGTAAAGGAGGGGAGGGGGGAGGTTGTAGTGGAGTGAAGGTAATTGGTGGGATCACACCTATGGTGCATTTTAGAAGGGTACAAGTGAAACTTACTAAATGTAGAATACCAATGTGTTCATATAGTGATTAAGAAAATGCCATGAAGACTATGTTAAACAGTTTGATGAAAATATTTCAGATTGTATATGAAGTCAGCACACTGTGCCCCATGATTGCACTAATGTACACAATTTTGATTTAATAAAAATTTTTAAAAATAAAAAATAAAGAAAGAAAACATGAAACAAAAAAGAACGTGTTCTAATTTTTTCATCTTTGGTGGGTTTTTTTGTTCAAAGTTTCAAGAAAATAAATTTTAGATAATATGACATGACTCACACCAAGCATTTTGCCTCTGTAGGAGAAAAGTCCTTGTGCCTGCCAAAGTCACACAGGAGCGTATTTCCCACTGCAGGAAGAGGTATCAGCTGCTGGATCACATAAAGAAGAATGGAGGTAAAGACGAATGTCCATGATAAAGGACTAGGAGTTTAATAGGCAGAAGAGCAAGATTAAAGTAGAATTTTCAAGGAACAAGACTTTAAAGCAGAAGAACTCACCTGTGCTGCAGCCCTGCGACATGACAGTGGCACCACAGTAAGGTGTAGGCTTAGAAACCTCAGAGCCACTTAGTATTGCCAACTTCTGGGCTTCTTACCTTTGGAGAGCTCTGTGCCATTCATTCTCCCTGTTGAAAACACCAATAATGGTTCTCCCTTCTACCCCAAAACCCAAGAAAGTAAAAGAAATGGCCTTAGCATTATGTGCCAAAAAATCCTGACAAAGTCAGCTTTAAATGGAGAATTATCAGATAATTGGTATTCCTAAAGGACGGAAGATTTAATAGACTTGTGGTTCCCATTCTAAATGTGAACCTAAGTGCAAGGATGTGTCACAGGAGGACTCTTGACCTCCTTATCTTTATCTCATTGGTGTCTGATAATAAGTAACAGGTATTGAGAGCTTAGTAATAAGCATGTGTGAGGGTGTATGAAGCACAACTGGGTAAGTGATTTTCATGTATTATCTCATGTAATCATGACAACAACTTTATGTGGTAGGTTCTATTATTACGCCCATTTTAATGAGAAAATACAAGCACAAAGGAATTGGGCAATTAGTAGCAAGGCTATGGTAAGTACCAGATCAAAAATAGACAATTCTCAGCTGGTGACTCTGGACTTAAGATTTCCTCACCGATAAGTGCAATCAATTATGAGATGTTTACATCACAATAACAAATACCAAGGTGTTCAAAACCAGAGCATTTAGTAAGTTATTCCCACCTTTACCTCTAACCTCCAGAAGAGTTTACTTTTGTAAGTAGAAAAGCAAGCATCAGCCAATACATAACACATGGGTGTCAAGCGAATATTGAGAAGATAAGTGTATGTAAAGTAGAATTCTTGATGCTACACCTATTTTGCCAGATAGCCACCTGAAGATGAATGGCTGGCCCTACCTCTAGGTACAGTACAGTGGTTAAGATAAAGTTCCTAGGGCTAGACTACTTGGGTTCAAAGAGGAGCTCTGTCTCTTTTTGGCCATGAGGATTTGGACTTTATCTGTTCAAACCTCAAGTTTATCGTCTGTAAAATGGGTTGGTAATAACACTTACCTCAAAGATTTTCAAGAAAAAAAAAATGAAATCATTTAAATGTCCAGCACAGTGCCTGGCATGTGGTAGGATTAGGTAAAAACTAATGATTTTTCTTAAGTTTAATCAACCAGCTGTTTCTACCTCATGTCCACTACTTCATATAACAGGCTTTTAAAAACAAAAAGAAATCCAGGTACACACCAAGGTAAGTGAATTCTATATTTTTGCTTGAACTTGCCCTATTCTTCTAAAAGACTAGATCACAATTTTGCCCTGAATTACTGGGTATTCAGTTGATTGAAATTCTTTCTCTCTTGTTAGGTGGGATCATAGTTCTTATAAGGCATTATGAATGCTGAGAAAATCACAGGTATCAACTGAGAAAATTCTCATTTCTCTGGAACTTTAAATTACTTTACTTGCAGTTGCTATGATTCTCTGTCTAGTTAGGATTTTCACCATAACAAAGGCCCACCCTCAAAGTAAGCTATTTTACAAAAGATGATCAACCACGGAGAAGAGAAACGGCCATCCCCACGGCCCTCCAGGTTTCAACACGGGGTAAGAAAGATTCTGTAACTTGATAGCCCAGAAAACTGGAAAACCAGACAGCGTTACTCTCTCCCCTTTTGGGTGCTTCATTGTGAGGTGAAAAGAATACTCTCTACCTTGCATGTCCCACTCTATTTCCTATTGCTGACATTCTTCAAAACTGTATTCATTATCAGACATATGTGTGTGTGTATACTTCAGTATCTCGTTATATACTTGTAAATTACCTAACTTTTCTACATGTGCATATCTTATTTTCTCCACAAAATTGACAAGTCCTGAAAGTTATGAACAGAATAGGCTGACTATATACTGGAGACTCATTCAATAACTCAGCTTCACTCCCTCCTTAAAAAAAAAAAAAAAAAAGCAAGCAAACAAAAAGAGATAGAACTTCTCTTGCTTGGAGAGCAGGGGTGGAGAAGCTTAGGTGACTATGTCGGGTTGGGGACACTCCACGGAGTGGGGAGGCACGAATTCTGAGTCATGTCTGCCTCCTGGCCCCAGGAAGAGGGAGTCTTATAGCCTGGGAGAGTCTTCAGTTCTTTTCAAGTCTGTGGTTTTCTTTTATTTGGCATATAGCACTGAACCACATAAAGCAGTTACTGCCAGATTCATTTAAAAATAAGTAAATGAGAGAATGAAAAATTTGGCTTTTCATGTTGCTTGATGGGTGCTTGCAAAATGAACTCACAATGGTTACAAATTCATGGTACAATTTGTGGCAAAGGATTTTACATATGTATAGCTACCCTTGGAATAGCTGTCTCTTCCTCTATATTGTTTTATCAACAGCACCATAATTTGTCTTCAATTAATTTTATGCAAAAACCAGTCTGATAAAGGTGCACAAAGTCACAATAACTTTATGCAAAAAGGTTTAAAATTTCTTTAAATTTTATGACTATAATAAAACTGAAATACTTGGTAGTCAAATAATGCTATTTCATTATAACAGTTTTATAAAATTAAACCCTCTAGTTTAACTTTTAAACTTATATACTCTTGCAACCTCCTATGCTATCCTTTGTGAAGCTGCTTGTGTCATTCTATTTTTCCATGATGTGACATTTACAAAAGATCAGGAAAGGAGAGATCCAGGGCTTATGATGCTAATAAAAAAAAAAAGCAGTTGAGTATTTCTAAAGCCTGACTCTAGAAAGATATTCTCATAATAAATTCTGAAAAGGAAACATTCGCCCTATGAAGATTGTTTGCAATCAACCGGGTGGTGAAATTCAGAGGTGTCGTCAACGACAAAAGAGAAACTTTCCTGAAAATCTCAAGTTATTCATCTCAAAACAGCAGAGGAAGGTTAATTTTAATCATTAGAAGAAAAGGAAAACAGTATATAATCAGCCTTATTTTGTTCAGGTCTTTCAGGACTTGTCAGCTTTGCAGAAAAGATAAGACAGGTAAGTTAGAAAAGTTAGGTGATTTGCAAGTATGTAACAAGGTACTGAAGTAAGAGATACAGTTAGTGAATGTTTTAATAATCAAAGAAAGAGAGGTCGGTGAATGGAGCAAAGGCTATAGAAGTTATGTTTTAACTGATGGTTAAAGGTCAGACATGATTTGGAATGATGGGTGGGTGAAAGAGGGCATTGCAAATTGCAAGAGCAGCTAAAGTTGAATATGAGCATATCAAAGCTTGGCCATTAGAGGAAAACCAAATAGAGTGATAATCTAATTCTATTATATAATGGATTTAGACTAATGTAATTTCAAAGGTAAAAGAGATATCAGTTTTCTTCTGGCTTAATCCTTACTATGCTTACTAATCTCCTCTATAGCATATGGCCACCTAACTTTCATTTTGACACCTCTAACACCTCCCCTACCATGGCATTGCTGAACAGCTCTCAATAGTAGAGATCTTTGCATTGAGTTGACATCCCGCCCCTATAATTATTACTCCCTGGTTCTTATTCAATTCTTCAGGATTCTTTGCAGAAGAGTCAATAAGCCCTTCAGATGCTGCTGTTCAAATATCTAGTCCTGTCTCTGCCACCTGCTCTGTAACTGTGGGGAATTATGTACCAGACAGAAGAAGGTAGAGCTTATGTTCAAGCTATGATGAAGAAAAATCTTATATTTAAAAGTGTCTCTTCAGGGAAAAATAAACTCAAAGAATCAAAGATTAATGTGTGATACACTAATACATAGTGGTACAACCATATGCCAAGCAAATGATGGGAAATTATTCTGGAATAAACTATAATGATCTACTTTTGCACCCATGAAAGAGACCAAGGGCCATAATTAAAATAAATGCTCTTCTAAGAATTCTGAGAAGTTAGAAACATTTACTTTTTCTTTCTTCTCTTCTTTCCCCTGCCCTTCGTTCCAAGTAGGTTAGAAATCACAGAAGTGTCCCCTCAGAATAAAAACAATAGTTGCACATGAACACAAGACTCTGAACTTTGGTTCTCAATTAATACAGTTTTTCTGAATGAATGAACTCTAAAGCTATTCCGAATCCTTTTTCTGTCAATAATTTTCACCTTCATCTCTCATAAACTTTGCGTAATAGCTGCTGGCAAGTAGCAAAATTGATTCACAGGACTTATATTCTTTCCCTCTTCTGTGCTACTCTCCCTCCAGTGGAGGTGCTAATGAACTGGGAAAATGGGCAGAAGGAAGATATCCAGAAGGGGAAGGACAGATGGAACAGGAAGGAAAGAGGTCAAATGAGCAACAGTCAAGGTCGTGATTTGTTGGAAATTTGAATGTATCACTTCTGCTATCTGCATGGTCCCCAGCCCTTTTCATGAGTCACCAAGGTCTATGGGACCCTCCAAGTGCTTTCCAGTCTCACTTCTGGGGTGAAACAATGTGGAGGCAAAGTCCTACCAGCAGCCTTCAGTTTATGCAGACCTAGACACAGGGCTAAGAGCATGTTCACTCTTTTACCCCTCAACACTGGGGCTGATGATTCTTCACATGGGGACAGTTCTTCAAACTCTCAAAATGGTTTGACACAGGTAAGCTTTATTAGTGTGCTATTGTAGGACCTGGTGCTGAACTGACATTAAATGACAAAAGTTAATGATCTGGTGGTGGCTGTTATGGGTGTTAAGAGTGAGATTATATTTCCCATTTTTCACATGAAGCCAGTGAGGCTCTGAGAGTTACAGGGACTTGCTCAGGTATTTATATTCAGTAAATGCAGGAACTGTCATTGGTCCCTGTATTCCTGACTGCAATGGTCTTCCCAATTTAGAACACTAATTCTGAGAAAGAAACTTAGATATAATTATGAAATAAGTAATTTAGGTGTTATATTTTCAAGTATGATTAATTTCTCACCAAAAAGATTGTTTTTTTGGTGTTTTTTTTTTTTTTTTTGCTTTTTGTTTGCTTTGTGGAATATAACTTAAATAACAACTCTTAACCCAAAGAGGAGCTATAATTGATGGCAATATCCTTTTTATTGCTTTGAAGACATCAATCAATGACAACTAATCTTTCTAATAATCTCTATAGTGATGTGTTTGAAAATTATAATGTGAGTCTGATTTGCCTGGTTCAGAATAGAAGTTTCATTTTTTTTCTCCCGCCATCTCCATCTTTTGGCTTATCAATAGCTCCATTTAGAATACAGACCTTTCTACTTTCTGCCTTCAAGCAAAATAATTTGAGATGTAAGGTAAGTTTATCTAGCCAAAAAAGGATCTCTCCATGTCGTGATTTCTCCTCCCACAGAATGAATAATAATACATTTGCAATCATGGAAATTTTGCTAAAAGTACTTTACCATCTAGGCATTTCCTTTCTAACTGCAAAAGTTTAAAATGAAATAAAGCATCACTTGTTTTCATTTGTACCTACACATATGCACACACATACACACACACACATTTCAGAGCCTTGAGGTGCTTGTTTCTAATTACACAAAGTTGTAAGACATGAGAATATAAACAACTGTGTCTATGTTACTCCAGAGACTCACACTCACAGCAGGTAGTCTTAGAGAAAAGTGACTATCAGATAATAATGCAATCTCAACCATCTGTCTAGGACAATACATTTTAAAAACACTCTTTTTACTTATCATTTCTTCTAAGTGTAAGTAATGACAATATTTTATGTGGGTGTATGCTTTCTTCCTATTTTTCACGTGGGTTGCCCATACTGCTCTGTAACATCCTTCCTGACTCCAGGACCACAGACTGAGCACCACAGTACTAATTATCTGTTTGAGGATTGAGCATCTGTAGACCTGTAAAATGGGCCACAGTTGCCCACAAGTTCTGTTTTTATCTCTGACACTTACGGTAATTGCTTCTGCTTAGTTTCAATTTAGGGAGAAATTTTGCATGGCTTTTGTGAACTACCATCTCTTTCAACAGGGGAAGAAACAGTTTACCACCCAACAAAATATCTACTTTACTGGAGATGAACAAAAACCAACATTATTTTAAATAACTTTGATTTCCATAAATCATCTGGTACACTGAAGATGTGAGTGAAGCTGGGAGATAGGCTGCAAGTTAACTCTGAGAGCAGAGCCCATTAAATCCCTGCAGACTCTTGTTTTAATGGCAGCAGCTCTGATTGAAATGGAAGTTAAGTCCTCTGGAACTCAGCAGACTTGTGCCCGCATGGCCTCCACTTTGAACTATTTAATAAATTAAGTTGCCTAAAAAGGAAATCTGTTTGGTACCTTACAGACAAAACGCCCTTAAAAGTAAGATCCTGCATACACTACTTTAACCCATAATTTTACTTCCTGGAGAGGAGCCTTATTAAAAGATTTCAACTCATCAATTTATAAATAATATTAAGAATTAAAACAGTAGAATATATCCTAATAATATATAGGGAAGAGGGCCTGTTTTACTTTATTAGAAAGAACTGCAAATAAGTGAGCTCATGAAATAAATTTGATAAATAAGAATCATGTTTCTTTTATGTCGTGGTGACTCATGTCGACAATACCCTTTTGAGATAATAAATAGCAATGAGTTGCCGGACACTGTGTTGTGTATACTATAGTCACAATTTTCTTCAGTCCTTTAAGAAATATTATTAACTCCACTCCATGGGATTATTGTTCCCCATGTTATGAGACCAACAGAATTTTGAGCTTTATACCAGAGTATACCAGTGCCCATTAGTAATTGTGACTTAGATGTACCAAATCTTCGGATTCTCTTCTTCATGCTATAGTCAATTCACATGGCTGCCAGAGAAATCTTTTGAAAAGATGAAATTATTGCAGTTGAGGAAATGAAACCTCAAGAAGTTAATTGGCACACACTAGTCTGATTTCAAAGGCAAAGTTGTTAGATGCTGTGTTATTCTGGTTTTGTGAAAAGCAAAGGTTTATCTTTAATACTTCCTGCTGCACCATCTCCAGCATGATCATCAAAGGGAAACCATGACGGTTCCAACTCCAGGACACTGATCTGGTCCACAACCAGCCACAACCATGGTCCTCATCACTTCTGCCTTGGACAACTCAAAAGCTTCCCACATAATCTCCCCAGTGCCTGTGTCATTCTCTTCTTCTCCATTTTATACACAACTGGCAGATTTGTTCTCTTATAGTTCTTTTATACTTCTCTATTCAAAAACATGATGTGAAAAGTGCATATCACAAAATTCCAACATTAAAAATGTCAGGCAATTAATTTATCTGTAACTCTAAGAGACAATCCTTTCTTTGGGCTTTTTAAAACAAGTTAGGAGAGTAAATGTTAATCAGAAACACTTAAGTTTACTAGCAACCTAGTAATGATATTGCATTGACAACAATAATCCGTTGGCTATATCTGTATGGTTTTCTTTTGTGTCATGTTCAAATATATATCAACATTTAGTATTAAATATATATTTATATTTTAAGTCCTCTTTCAAAGTAATGACTAGACTAGTAAAACTGTCAGATAATTTTAAATGTTTTGAATGTCAAGTAAGATAAGCTGAGTCTTACTTTTACTATTAAAATATATTCCCAGAAGAGAAGAAAGAAACATACTTCTTAATATTTATAATGCTTTGTCATAACTGTCATATTTTTGATACAAAAAATTTTCTATTTTTAAAGAAGTAAAAAACTTGCAAGATGCCCCCCAAAATTAGAGAACACAAATTTTGAACTATGTGATCTGAAGGAGCAATGAAAAATAAAATCTCAATTTTCTCTACAAACATTCAAATGGACCCTTTCTTTCTATTTCTGGGAGTTGCTTCATAGGCAGCTTTCCTTCAGACAGGGGACTTTTAATCTTTTCCTAGAACCCTGGTAATTTATAAAGTGCTTCAGCAGTATTTGTACCTTGGACAATAAGCAATTTTAACAATAATACTCATAAAACTGATTGTTTTTTATGGTCAGTTAATCATCCTTCTCCCTAAATCAGAGTATTATTCAAACCCTTCTAGATGGAAACTCACAGATCTCATAAAATACAAAGCTAAAACAGGCTGAAGATGAATACTAGAAATACCAGATGACTTGCTTATTTGCACTTTTGCTGAAAGAGTTTGGGAGATTCCCCTGAATATCAAGATACTGAAATAAAATAAAAGGGGGGGGGGGAAGGACCTACTGAATATGCTGTGATATCCACAGACTGAAAAACTCTGAGTCTGATAAGAATACCATAAGGTAAGAACACAGTGAACCTTTCCTTCTCTGAGAGAGTCAACGACAGCAAGGTGCATCATCTGAAATAGCTATATTTAGAGAATTACCCAGGAAGGGGCTGAAGCGAAAAGCTCAGAACTAGCTTTGTGACCTAGAAGTATTATTGTCTTCAATCTTGGTTTAGATCTTACTCATAATCCTAGTAAAATGTCACTCATGTAATAATATCAATTCCCAAGGAAACTTTCTTATGGAATTTTGTTTCTGAGTTAATCTTAATTTGAGTTAATCTTAATTGACCTACTTTCAGCTGCCAAGAGGAAGGGTGAAGATATGTGTCACAACCCACTCCTCCCCAAAATACACGCCTCCTCCTCAGTGTGGTAGAACAGAAAGAACACTAGCTTCTCTGTTAGCTGTGTGAATATGAGCTTCATTTTCTTTATGTGTGAAATGGAGAGAATGATTCTGTATGGGGTTGTGGTGAGGTTTAAATGAGATAATCATATAAAAATAAAGCAAGTATGATGCAGAAGATGTTCACTGTATGCTGGTTTTCTATTTCCAACAGGCCATGAGTTTAGTGAACACTTAGTTTCCTTCTAGGGCTTAGTGGTATGATCAACACACTCATATCTGAAAAGGGTATTTACATTATAACGGGAGGCTCTGAGGATTTACAAAAACTCAAGGCACTGAGTAATGCATTAATAAAAGTGGAATTTTGGACACTGTTCAACATATATTTAATGAGTGTCTCTTCTTTGCCAATACTGAAAACACAGAGATGAATAACATGATACCTGTACCCAGTGAAAGTAGCATAGGGGACAGGCATCCTGATATGTTTTTCCTATTTTTCAAACAATAGCAACAGGGATAGCACAAGGCTAGCAGGTAAACTTTTGGCATAAGGAATGAAAGGATTATTTAGGGAAGGGAAGGGAAGAAAAGGGAAAGAAGAGAAGAGAGGTGAAAGAGAGGAGGGGAGGGGAAGAGAGAGAGGTAAGAGGAGAGGAGAGAAGAGGAGAGAGGAAGGGGAGAGGAGGGTAAGGTAGGGGAGGGGAGGGGAGAGAAGGGAAGGGAAGGGAAGGGAAGAAGAGAAGAGAAGAGATTTCTTTGTAGGAGACAACTTGGTTGTAGGTTTTTGGAAGGATGATTAAATAACTTTCAGAACATTTCCCTCACCCTCTGCCTATGGGCTCTTGAGATCTTTGGGACCTTTAACACCAGAGAACTTTTCTTCCTTTCTCTCTTATTGCTACATGGATGGATGATCTTCTGCACTGATGGTACCTTTAACTCTAGAAAACTGAGAAGAGAGGATTGAGTCAGGCTCAAGTAAGAAGAAGTGGGTGCTACCTCCACATAGTTTCAGTACAAGCTAAAAAGGTAAGGGGAATCTTCAGATTTCTCACTATTTGCCTGATTCATCACAGTGGGAAAAGAGATTTTCTAATATTAAAGGATATTTGGGAATAAATATTTGGTTGAAGTCTGCCTGGTTCTATATCTTACCGAAGCCCAAGGAAGAAAATGGGAAACTGCAACGACAGTAAACAGCTATTGGCTATTGTAATAGTTTTCTACAGCAGCTGTAATAAATTGCCACAAATGTGGAGGCTTAAAACAACACAAATATATAATAGTCTCAGAGTTCAAACATCCTAAATCAGTCTGACTGGGCTAAAGTTAGGTTGTCAGCAGAGCTACTTTCCTTCTGGTTTTAGGGAAAATTTTTCTTTACCATTTCCAGATTCTGGAGGCCTTGTACATCCATTCCTTGGCTCATGGACCCTTCCTCTGTCTTACAAGTCAGCAATCTAACATCTTCATATTCCTCTCTCATTTTGACACTTGCCTCCATCATCACGTTTCCATTCCTGACTCTCACCTTCTGTCTCTCCCATCAGAACCCTTGTGATTATACTGGGCCCACCTAGAGAGCTGAGGACAATTCTCCCCATTTCAAGACCTCTAATTCAATTACATCTGCAGTCCCTTTTGCCATGTCAGATTACATACTCACAGGTTTCAGACATCGAGATGCACATCATTGGGGACCAATATTCTGCTTACCATAGCCACCCAGAATCTAAGACCGTATTATCATTAACAGAAGTATGAACATAAACATTATGATGAACAAAACTGGGATTTCAGCTTTATCATGTAAATGCATTTGCCTTTTCACCTGGTCAATAATCAGGTCCTCCCTAAAACTAGTTCCAAAGGGAGAAGAAAGCTCTTTTTGTCAGATACCAACAGTAACCTATTACCCATCTGAGAGCCCCCTGTTCCCCATTTGACTAGTAACTTTGACTCTCAGTATGTTTACAACTGAACAAACCCTTGCCTTGTTTACAATGTAGTCCAGCCAATAAGGGATCATGATTTTTTTCCTCTGCCAACCAAGAAATCCTTTGGTTTTCCTGATTCTATTCCTGATGGATTCACGGTTGTAGTTCAGATGTTCTCTCTTTGGTTGTACTTACACATGAGCTAATAGCAAATTAAACACTCTCTTCATCTTGCTACTTACACAGGAAAGGTAATGGAAGTAGCTGCCATTGCCATGCCTTTTTACTATAGTGTCTATAAACAATGGTATTGCTCTCATTTATAAACATCTCATACATATTTTCCCAAGTTCTCCAGCTATCAGGAATCTGTCCTTGGCCAGTTGCATTATGAATCTGGACCTCTGGCTAGCAAAGAAACAAAATTATCTATAAGGCTTTTAAGGAAATTTCGTATTATCCCAAAATTTCACTAGGACTAGATAGTGAAGAAAATAGATATTAAACAGTCTCACTTTCAGTCATGAGAGTTGTCAGTGACTAGATCAGCACATCAAGGATTGGATCTTGAAAATTTTAAAGGATGAATGGGGAGGATTAACTGGCATGAAAGGAGTCTCCCATGACTAAGGATTTAACATTATAAAAAAGATGCCAAATGGATGGATGGCTGTAATAAGTAAAGTCAAAATCCTGAAACTATCATGATAGAATATTAAAGAAGGGATCATAAGGCTCATTGGTGGTGAGAATGCTAGAGGGAATTTATTATGTGAAACTGAAGACTTCATCCTGGGAGGACCTGAGGCTACTGGCTTCACTATGGCAATAGGGAACTAAATGTTAATAATAGTACTGACATCTCAGAGGCATTCCAAAGTAGCAATCCTTGTAGCCTGGGATTGACTACTTTGGAATGCCTCTGAGTAGGGGATTCTATATTGTAACTTGGCTCAGTTCTCCATTTTCAGTGGAAATGATGGGAAGCTGGCAGCATTCTTAGAAGCCATGTAGTAGTATTTAAACATCAAAAGCAAAGTAGATTTGATGATTTTAAAGGACAACAATCAGGAGTGGCAATCAGGGAGCCCAGACCCACAGAGATCTCTGGTGATTACTTAAGGATGATATATATGAACAATTAAATAGCATTTGTGACTTGGATTTTCAAATTGAGAGGAAAAAATATCAAGAACTGACAATCAGAAAGTTAGAATCAGCCACTGTAATGGAAAATACCTTGAATTCCCTTATGCTAGATATAAACCAGCCTACAGATTCAAATCCCATTAATCAAACATAGGGGCCAGCACAGTGGCTCAGGCCTATAGTTCTAGCACTCTAGGAAGCTGAGGTAGGTGAACTGCTTGAACTCAGGAGTTCCAGACTAGCCTGAGCAAGAGTAAGACCTTGTCTCTACTAAAATGGAAAAATTAGCTGGGTGGCAGGTCTCTGTAGACCCTGATACTCAGGAGGCTGAGTCAAGAGGATCACTTGAACCTAGGAATTTGAGGTTACTGTGATCTATGATGACACCATGACATTCAATCTGGAGGTGACAATGAGACTCTGTCTCTAAATAAATAAATAAATAAATATCAATAATAATAAAAAAAACATAGGCTAGGCCCCATTGAGGAAACTCAGTGGGCTTCCTCATTCCTTCCCCAAAGGGGTCTTTATGCAGTTTACTAGAATAATTGCACTATGGAAAAGAAAATGCCATGACCTTTCAAGGAGGTGATGATTCAGGATCTAAGGTGACCCTTTAACTGGGAAAACCACACACAATTATAACTCTCTGGGTAGAATTGTTATGACTGGAGCATAACACATGGGAAATGAAGTTCTATCTCAAGTCACCTCTCAGTGGTTCCATGGGATTAGATTTATGCCTAAGTATATATTCTAAATGTACAAACTTAGCAGTTGGCATAGCTCTCACAGTAGTTTCCTGATTCATGAAATAAGGGCCAACATCTGAGGAAAATCTATTAGAAGTCCTTAAAAGTTGCACCAGCTCTGGCCAAAGTGGTGAATCAGAAGTAACACTACATATTAGGAAGAAATTGGTCTCATCATTGAAGACTTGAAAGTGGTGGATCTTTTGATGCTCCACTTTTGTTTAGTTGACACTTGATAATTGTATATATTTATGAGTGCATAGTGATCAACATACAATATATAGTGATCAAATCAAGGTAATTTAAAATATTAAGATATCATACCAATCATTTCAAAGATTTATCATTTATTTGTGCTTAGATTATCAACATCCAGTCTTCTAGCTAATTGAAAATGTATACTATATTATTGTTAGTTATATATGTATTAGTATTATTGTTAGCTATCCTACAGGGCTACAAAACACTAACTGGAACTTGTTCCTCTCTTCTTGCTCTAATTCTGTGTCCTTTAACAACTCTCTCCCTAGCATACTTCACTTTAATTTGAACAGGGCTCTTACATACACCAAATGTAGGCAGAAGACAACGGACTACTAAAAACATAATCAAGTGGAAGCCTCAAATGCAGCTGTTTTAGTAAAAGATTAACATAGCCTTTTAGAATGAGGTTAAGGAGCTGGGAAAGGCATTCTTCTTAATTCTCATCAATAAGGAAAATCAAAAAGAGTTGACTTTTCTATAAGGGGAAGGGGAGGACAAATAGCAGTATATATTCACTGCCTTGACCAGGGCCATGTTAATTCTTCTGGGCTCTGTAAAAATGACTCTGTAGGAAATCTGTGCTTTTTAAAATTCCACAAAACATCACACTGGCTCACTATATAGAGAACATCTTGAGAGTAGAGTCAATTAAGAAGTAAATATAAAGAACTACAGGTGTCCTAGTGAAACACAGGCCACAAAGGAGAAATTAAATACTATAAAGATTTGGAGATTGTTGCACCAGTGAACTTGTGGAAATTCAGTTTTGTGGGGTAGGCTGACATATTCCATTTAAAGTTAACAGTCATTGTTGCCATTTCTGTCAATAAGAAACACAAGTTGTGTTGTGGGCCTTTGTGGTCACACTTCTCTAACTCCTTTAGAAGGTTACTCAGAAGGCTGACAGATGTGATTGCATCTGATCTTCAGCATTGTGCTGCAAATTACTCTTGCATGTAGACTTTATCACCCAGAGGTTAAATGGTATGAAATTTGTCTGTGGTGATGCCATGTTCGGTCTCTGGCAAGACCAAATACACGTCACAGTAAAGACCTCGGAAACAATACTGAGTGTCTTCTGAGCATGGAATATCATGTGACTGGCCACTGGGAACTATCAAATCCTGCATGTCACAGGGGTTGAAGAACATGGCAGGAGTTCTACTCATACTGTTTCCTCCTGAGGCATTCCCTATGATGAACTGAAGGAGGAAAGTCTAGACTCAGATTCACAGATGGGTTAGCTCAGTAGATTAGTACATAGTTCAAAGATATACACAGGCCTTACACTGCAGGCCAGTTCAGGTGTTACCTAAAAGGAGAGTGGTGAAGAAAATCCTCCCAGGTGGCAGATGGCAGAGTAGTACATGAATTTTCTGCTTTATGTGGAAGAAGCAATAGCCTGGGACATAGATGTTATGAACTCCTGAGCAGAAATGAGTGACTTAGTTGGTAATGGCTGGGAGTTTGAAAGACTTTCATGGACGTCCTGGTCTGCAAAAATGTTGTCCATAGGATGGGGCCATGGAAGTCAGAATAAAATGTGTATCTTTTTAATCAAAGTTCATGTTTATCACACAGCACCCATTGCAGGCAAGTCTCAATAACCATTAAAACAGGATGACTCAGCCTGTGAATGTCCCCATCTGTTCTCAGCCACCTCAGTGCTTATGCAGTGGACCCATGAATGCAGTGTGGAGATAGCAGGAAGGCCATCTGGGCAGTGAACCATGGCTTTGGCTTCCTTTCAAAAAACTACCTTGTTCCTTCTGCTGGCTATCTAACTTGTTGGCATGTATGCTGGCATCATCCTTTGTGGAATCTACTCAGGTATATTCATCCATTGGTTTCCTTGGGGAGTTGGTTCTAGGACTTCCCATAGACACCACAATCTCCAGATGCCTAAGTTCTTAATATATGCAAAAGTCATATGCACAGTTTTTCCATATAACTTATGCACATTTCTCCTTTACTTTAAATAATTTACAGATTACTTATAATACCTAATGCAAGGTAAGTGCTATGTAAATAGTTGTTGAACTGTCTTGTTTAGGGAATTATGACAAGCAAAAGTCTATATTAAACATGTTCAGTACAGCCATTTTTTAAAATATTTTCGATCCACAATTGGTTGAATCCACTGATGAGGAAATCATGGATAAGGCAGGCCAAGTGTATTTATTCTCAAGTTGATTATATAATATCACTTCTACTAGAATCACTAGATAGATAGTGATTCACACTCATGAATTTGATACTTAAATTTGTCTGACTTCCCTGCCTGCAATCCCTCTGTCAGAAGATACAATTTTAGAGACTACTTGCCTGGAAATATTACACCAGATGAAGGGGCTTATTTTATAGCACAAGAGATACAACATGGTTACCTGTCCAAGGGATTCACCCAAGAACTGCTGATCTAATTGAATGAAAATATAGCCTATTAAACACTTGTCTAAAATACCAGCTCAGGGACAATGCCTTGTGATTTTGAGATGCTGTCTTCCAGAATGCAGTCTATACACAGAATCCACTGGGAGATGTGTCCCCAGTATTTAGAATATATAAATTTGGAAATGAATTTGTATAAGTAGGATTTATCCCCATCTTAACATCACACAAGTGACATGCTTGAAGAACATGTATTCTCTTTCTTAACCAACAAGCTCTGCTGGGTTAGAAGGTTGAATTCCCAGCGGTGGGATGCTTTGAGTGGGGTCAAAGAGTAATGATTCTACTAAATTTAAAGCTATAACCACTCACCCTGACACTCTGGTGCCTCACGTCAGTGAATCAGCTGGCAAAGAAAGGTATAAGTAGAAGGTGTAAGAAAGGAGTTGTTATTAACATAATGGCAGAGTTAAGAAACCTTAATTATCATAAGAAGAGACTATTGCTCCTACAAAATTAGGGCTTGGGAGATCAAGTCCTGAACTTAGAATATTCAATATGATGTTTTTTGCTGCTTTTTATGATAAGAAATAAAAACAAACAGGCAATTGTAGTATTCAAAGTTCAGATAGAGAAATGAAATTAGAGACTCAGTCTCCTTGAGGTGAAGAATGGGATTTCCCCACCAGACAAGGAACATTGACCATCTTAAGTGCTATATTAAAGTGAGGGAAATGAAGAATAGATGGTTAAGTAGAGAGATTGTGAATATCACCTTCAATCTTGGAAGCAGTTGGAGCTAAGGAGCCTATAGTTGGTCCTGTTAGCTATTTCACATTACTTCTTTTGTAGACACTGGCTGGCTCCCATCTTGAAAGCTCTGTGCTAGATTACCCTTAATAGAGGACAAGATTTGAATGTGGAAGGGGTGGACTATGTTGGACATCCCTGGAACAGTGTTTTGCTTCCTCGTGGCATCAACTCTGACTTCAGTTATGGCTATGAGGATTTTTTTTCCTTTCACTGGTCTGCACTTCTGCTTACTTCTCAAATAAACATATTTCCTAGAAATCTTTGTATAAGGCTTGCATCTTGGTAAACTCAAGCTTAGACAATGCATAACTCACATTATGTGGCACCTCTGCACAAAAATATCCAAAACTTCTCATATCACTCAGTAAAATGTAAAGGCCTAGACCTAATTAATAAGTCACTACATTATCTAGTACTTATTTACATTTCTTTAAAAAATATGTTTATTTTATTTATTAGATGACATTTCATATACTTGGTCTATTTTCCTTTTTTTTTTTTTTTACTGATTTTTAAAATTTTATTTTTAGTCAACAGATAAAAATGTCTTATGTTTGTGTATAAAATGATGTTTTGAAATATGTACAAATGGTGTAATAGCTAAATAAAGCTATTTAACACATGCATTACTTCATAAACTTATTTATATGTGATGAAAATACTTAAAACACATTCTCATTGATTTTCAAGTATATAGTATTTTGTCACTATATTGTACAATAGATCTATTGAATGTATTCCTTTTGTCTAATTGAAATTTTTGAATCCTTGGATCAACATTGCCCCAATCATCCCCTCTTCAATCCCTTAGTAACTGCCATTGTACTCTGTGCTTCTTTGAGTTTGACTTGTTTTAATTCTACTAGAATTGAGATCATGTGGTATTTAATCTTTCTATGCCTGGCTTATTTCACTAAACATAATGTCCTCCAAGTTCATCCATGTTGTCACAATGACAGGATTTCTTTCATTTTTAAGCATGAGTAGCAGCCTATTGTATATATGCCACATTTTCTTTATCTATTCATCCATTGATGTATACTCAGGTTGATTTATATCTTGTCCATTGTGATTAATGTTGAAATAAACATGGGAGTGCATATATCTCTTTGACATTCTGATTTTATTTCCTTTGGATATATGCACTAGTTCTATTTTTTTGAAGAACTTCCATACTATCTTCCATAATGGCTGTACTAGTTTACATTCATAGCAATAATGTATGAGGGTCCTCTTTCTACACACTTTGTCCAACACTTATTATTTTTCATCTTTTTGAAAATAACCATTTTAATAGATGTGAAGTAATAAATCATTGGGGTTTTATTTTGCATTCCTTTGATGATTAGCAAGTTGGTCTTTTTTTCTTATCATCTATTTTTAGCCATTTGTAAGTCCTTTTTTGAGAAAATCCTGTGTCCATTCTTTAATTATAGCTCCCACATTTCTGACCTAATGAGACAGAGACTACTAGCTACCTACATAATATCTATTCTACCTTTTATTTCCACTCACATAATTCGATTATTAGAGGGTTGGGCAATTTGTTCAGCTAAAAAACTCCACTGGTTACATGACCACACATGGTCTTCTTTGCATAGTCTTAGCACTCATGTGTGCCCAATAAACAGAAGTTGTTGAATAGCTTCACAGAAGGAAAAAAAGACTTTTACAGGGCTTGACTTAGCTGGCATGTAGCCTTTGGATCTTCATCCTTTGCCCTCTTCTTGCCTGAAGGGTGAAAGGAAAAATGAGAGTGGGCTAGCCATCTTAAACACAAGATAGTGTGTGCAATGTAGCTTTATGCTACAATTGGTGGAGAGATAAGGTAGAAAGGATCTCAGTTCCTGAAGGTATCATGCTTTCATACCAGCCTCTTTTACATGGTGACAGCTAAAGCCCTTAACTAATTAACTCGCTGCAAACATGATTTTTATTGTGTGTAACAGGACATAATCCTAGAGGATGACTGTTTACTTACTCTAGTCCATCCCTACTGGCCTCCTTTTTAATCCTTAAACACATCAAGCTCGCTTTTGCCTCAAATTTTGCACTTACTCTATTCTCAGTTTGGAGAACTCTTTCCCCAGATGCCCACGTGACACATGCCTTCACTCCACACAGGTCTCTACTGCATCCCACTTCATTAAAATTTCCCTGATGACTCTAGCTAAGGATCTCCCTCCAGATCTTTCATTTCTTTTCCCTTGCTATGTGTTTTGTTTCTAATTGGTTATTAGCCTTGACATAATGCATATTCATCAGTTTATTTCTTCATATATTTTACTTGCTTTATAGTCATTTCTTTAAGATCCTTGAAAACAGAAACCTTGTATTATTTGCTGTTATGTTACCAAAACCTGGAACATAAGTCTAGTTAGAAGATTCAAAGTAAGTTGCTACTGAATGAGTGAGTAAGTTGGGTACCAGAGCTGGAATTTAACATCTCAGCAGATGCACATTGGATTTTACTGCCCTCCTCAACTCTGAACACTATTTAGAAAGCAAATATTGACCAAAATAGACACAATAAATAAATAAATACTCACATAGATGAAGAAAACTGTAAGCCAAAATATTTTATGGGTAAAGAGTCAAAATCTTCAACAAACTACTAGTTCTGTATAATGAATCCAACAACATATAAAAAAGATTATACATCATGACCAAGTAGGAGTTATTACAAGAATACAAAGTTGGTTTAACATCCAAAAATCAATTCATGTAAAATTTCATATAAAAGATAAAAATCGGCTCAGCACCTGTGGCTCAGCAGGCTAAGGTACCAGCCACGTACACCTGAGCTGGCGGGTTCAAATCCAGCCCCGGCCCGCCAAACAACAATGACGGCTGCAACCAAAAAATGGTCGGGCATTGTGGCGGGAGCCTGTGGTCCCAGCTACTTGGGAGGCGGAAGCAAGAGACTCACTTGAGCCCAGGAATTGGAGGTTGCTGTGAGCTGTGACACTACAGCACTCTACCCAGGGTGACAGCTTGAGGCTCTGTCTCAAAAAAAAAAAAAAAAAAAGATAAAAATCACACAGTCATCTCAATAAATGCAGAAAAAGCATTTGACAAAATTAAATACCTTTTAATAATAAAAAAATCTAGAATATAAGGAAACTTTCTTAGCTTAATAAAAATCATCTATGAAAAACTTGCATCTAACACGACTAGCTGGAAAAGGAAAAGGTAAAACTGTCCCTGTTCTCAGAAAACATAATCTATAGAAAATCCTCAGGAAAAGAATCCATTAAAAATTATTAGAACTAATAAATGAATTCAACAAGACTGCAGATTATAAAATCAATATATAAAAATCCATGATTTTAGATGAGTGCAATTAATCTGAACATAAAATTAAGAAAACAATTGTTTCATCAAATTAACAAATACTTACAAATAAGTTTTAACAGAAAAGTTCAAAACCTACTCTTTGAAAAACACAAAACATTGTTCAAAAAAATTAAAGAAGACCCAAATATAAAAGAAAGACATCACATGTTCCTAACTGGAAAACTTAATGTGGTTAATATGGCAAATTGGTCTACAAATTTGATGCAATCCGTATAAAAATTCTAGCTGGCTTTTTTGCCACAATTGACTACCTGATCCTAAAAGACATATGAAAATTTAAGGACCCAAAATAGCTAAAACAATCTTGATAGAGAACAAAGTGGAAAAGCCCACACTTCCTAATTTCAAAATTTACTTCAAATATAATAAAGGCAGTATAGGAGAAACCTTTGTTTACCCAGTACATAAGTCAATCATCAGATGTGCTGAAGTAAACTGGAGTCCAGAAAAGGCTGGAGGCGATATTGCTCTACCTAGTAAAAATGAGGGAAATTGGAATTCCTGGGGGAAATCCTGACCCATCACCCCTGTTGGGAAATAGAGCAGGGAAACAGAAGTTCTGAACAAAGCTTCATGGGAGCGGGAACCAAACAACATGTCAGAAGTTGGAGCTCCAGTAAAAAGAAAGCTGGAGAGAAATCTGTAGTAGTGGGAGGCCCAAAGCAATTTTCTGTGAACAGGGTGTCTTATGTTCACTTCCAGATCATTATGCATTGCTCTGATGTAAACCTCAAGGCTTCAGTAATGTCCAACACACACACACACAAATGCTTTTGCTTGAGTGGGATTTTCTAGGATGAAATTATCCCAGTGGAAAATGAGCAGTTGCTACTGTCTCAGGTACGTGAGACAGATTAGAGATTTGGAGACAGAAGTAACAGGAAAACGTAAATCACCATAATCTGAAACACTCATGGGACTGGCACCAAATATCCTACAGAACTTGACATTTAGGCTTCAGTGACAGCGTTCACATGAACGGAAAGGCACATTGAACCCAATCCTATCTTTCTTTGAGGATTTATAGGGTGATTCAAGGCCTTCCTTGGATATTGATGTTACAAAGATTAATCAGAGAAATACCAAGGGGCTTGGCCATAAAAGAAGACGCTCAGTTCACAGAAAACTGTTTCTTTAAATAATCTTTATTTTTATTTCAAGTCAGGTGTAGAATTGTGTTTGTGGTTTTTATCTCCAAATAGTTTCTTCTGGATCCTTCCATCGACCAAGAATTATGCTCTCAAAACCATCTTTCTAGCTCTTATATTTAACAAGTAATACATCAATTATGTCACCTTATCCTGATATGACATGACATTTTACCTGAGAAAACTGCAAATTATTTAATAATTTTTTAGACCCATAAATAAAACAAATTTGTTCTGAAAGAAAATATTAGTCTCTAACTACAAGCATCTGTGAAATGTCGTAACCTCCAAAGTAATTACTTTTGGGATCAGAATATTTTCAATATATTATTTACTTCTGTCAAATAGTAATTTCTCAAAACTCACAAAATGGTGAATGTAATAAATAAAGATTTATTCCTAATTTTATAAAAGAAACATTATTCTTATTTTACTACTACATGACAGACAAATGATCTTTGTTCCATATTTGAAGGGTCGGGAGAAAACTTCTAAATAGGGATCAAAAATGTTTTCACATAGTAAATGAGACAATCTCATGAATGTTATGTCAATTAGGTTGATGAAAATATCTCAGATTGTATGTGAAACCCTCACACTGTACCCCATGATTGAATTATTGTACACAGTTATGATTCAATAAAAAATACAAAAAATAAAAATAAAATTGTCTAAATAGAGTCAATAACGAAGGTGGCAGCGGCACTGCGGCCAGCTCAGCTGCGCCGGTCAGGGGCGGCGCCGGGGCCGCGCCTGTAGATCTCGGGCCGGCCCTGCGGGATGGGGACACCGCGCCGGGAGTGAGGCGGCGGCGGCGGCCGAGGCGGAACTTCAGCCCGAGGGGCTCGCCCACTCCCCCTCTGCGGCGTGTGGGCCTCCATCCCTCGGCCCCTGCACCTCGCCGGACCCCGACAGCGACGGCGGGGTCATGTGGCGCTGGATCTGGCAGCAGCTGGGTTTTGACCCACCACATCAAAGTGATACAAGAACTATTTACATAGCCAACAGGTTTCCTCAGAAAGGGCTTTACACACCTCAGAAATTTATAGATAACCGAATCATTTCATCTAAGTATACTGTGTGGAATTTTGTTCCAAAAAATTTATTTGAACAATTCAGAAGAGTGGCAAATTTTTATTTTCGTGTTATATTTTTGGGTCAGCTTATGATTGATACACCAGTCCAATTACCAGTGGACTTCCTTTATTCTTTGTGATAGCCGTAACCGCCATAAAGCAGGGATATGAAGGTTGGTTACGACATAACTCAGATAATGAAGTAAATGGAGCTCCAGTTCATGTTGTTCGGAGTGGTGGCCTTGTAAAAACTAGATCAAAAAATATTCGAGTAGGTGATATTGTTCGAATAGCCAAAGATAAAGTTTTTCCTGCAGATTTTGTGCTTCTGTCCTCAGACAGACCTGATGGTTCATGTCATGTTACCATTGCTAGTCTGGATGGAGAAACTAACCTGAAGACACATGTAGCAGTCCCAGAAACAGCAGTATTACAAACAGTTGCCAATTTGGGCACTCTCCTAGCTGTGATAGAGTGCCAGCAACCAGAAGCAGACTTGTACAGATTCATGGGACAAGTGATAATAACTCACCAAATGAAAGAAATTGTAAGACCTCTGGGGCCAGAAAGTCTTTTGCTTCGTGGAGCCAGATTAAAAAACACAAAATAAATTTTTGGTGCTGCTGTTTACACCAGAATGGAAACTAAGATGACATTAAATTATAAGAGCAAATCACAGAAACGATCTGCAGTAGAAAAGTCAATGAATACATTTTTGATAATTTATCTAATAATTCTGATTTCTGAAGCCATCATCAGTACTATTTTGAAATACACATGGCAAGCTGAAGAAAAGGGATGAACCTTGTTATAACGAAAACACAGAACATTGGAGAAATAGTAGTAAGATTCTGCGATTTATTTCAGACTTCCTTGCTTTTTTGGTACTCTACAATTATATCATTCCAATTTCATTATATGTGACAGTTGAAATGCAGAAATTTCTTAGGTCATTTTTTATTGGCTGGGATCTTGATCTGTATCATGAAGAATCAGATCAGAAAGCTCAAGTTAATACTTCCGATCTGAATGAAGAGCTTGGGCAGGTGGAGTATGTGTTTACAGGTAAAACTGGTACAACTGACAGAAAATGAGATGCAGTTTCGGAAATGTTCAATTAATGGCGTGAAATACCAAGAAATCAATGGTAGACTTGTGCCCGAAGGACCAACGCCAGACTCTTCAGAAGGAAACTTAACTTATCTTAGTAGTTTATCCCATCTTACATCCAGTTCCTCTTTTAGGACGAGTCCTGAAAATGAAACTGAACTGATTAAAGAGCATGATCTCTTCTTTAAAGCAGTCAGTCTGTGTCACACTGTGCAGATTAGCAATGCTCACACAGAGTGCATTGGGGATGGGCCCTGGCAGTCCAATCTGACACCCTCCAGTTTGGAGTACTATGCATCTTCCCCAGACGAAAAAGCCCTAGTAGAAGCTGCTGCAAGGATTAGTATTGTATTTATTGGCAATTCTGAAGAAACTATGGAAGTTAAAACACTTGGAAAGCTGGAATGATACAAACTGCTTCATGTTCTGGAATTTGATTCAGATCACAGGAGAATTAGTGTAATTGTTCAGGCACCTTCAGATGAGAAGTTTTTATTTGCCAAAGGTGCTGAATCATCAATTCTTCCTAAATGTATAGGTGGAGAAATAGAAAAAAACAGAATTCATGTAGATGAATTTGCTTTGAAAGGGCTAAGAACTCTGTGTATAGCCTATAGACAATTTACACCTGAAGAGTATGAGGCAGTAGAAAGACGCCTAATTGAAGCCAGGACTGCCTTGCAGCAACGGGAAGAGAAATTAGCAGATGCTTTCCAATTTGTAGAAAAAGACCTGATATTACTTGGAGCTACAGCAGTGGAAGACAGATTACAAGATAAAGTTCGAGAAACTATTGAAGCATTGAGAATGGCCAGTATCAAAGTATGGGTACTTACTGGAGATAAACATGAAACAGCTATTAGTGTGAGTTTATCATGTGGACACTTTCATAGAACCATGAACATCCTTGAACTTATAAATCAGAAATCAGACAGCAAATGTGCTGAACAGTTGAGGAAGCTTGCCAGAAGAATTACAGAAGATCATGTGATTCAGCATGGGCTAGTAGTGGATGGGACCATCCTATCTCTTGCACTCAGGGAGCATGAAAACTATTTATGGAAGTTTGCAGAAATTGTTCAGCTGTATTATGCTGTCGTATGGCACCATTGCAGAAAGCAAAAGTAATAAGACTGATAAAAATCTCACCTGAAAAGCCATTGGTGATGGTGCTAATGATGTAAGCATGATACAGGAAGCACATGTTGGCATTGGAATCACGGGTAAAGAAGGAAGACAGGCTGCAAGAAACAATGACTATGCAAAAGCTAGATTTAAATTCCTCTCCAAATTGCTTTTTGTTCATGGTCATTTCTATCATATTAGAATAGCTACCCTTGTACAGTATATTTTTTATAAGAATGTGTGGTTTATAACACCCCAATTTTTATATCATTTCTACTGTTTGTTTTCTCAACAAACATTGTAAGACAGCATGTACCTGACTTTATACGATATTTGTTTTACTTCCCTACCTATTCTGATATATAGTCTTTTGGAACAACATATAGACCCTCATGTATTACAAAACAAGCCTACCCTCTATAGATACATTAGAGGGAACTGTCTGTTAAGCATTAAAACCTTTCTTTATTGGACCATCCTGGGTTTCAGTCATGCCTTTATTTTCTTTTTTGGATCCTATTTTCTGATAGGGAAGGATGTATCTCTGCTTGGGAATGGCCAGATGTTTGGAAACTGGACGTTTGGCATGCTGGTCTTCACGGTTATGGTTATTACAGTCACAGTCAAGATGGCCTTGTAGGGAGGAGCCAAGATGGCGGTCTGTAGCCAGCTTTCTGCAGACGCTCCCATCCAGAAGGAGAGTTAAGGGACAGAAGCTTAGCAAGAAAGCCAACAGTTTGGAGCTGAGCCAAGGGACAAGGTCGAGGAACGCACATCAACCCTGCTGGAGCGACCTGCGACCCCAAGGATACAAATAAAAGGTACAGAGCACATCACCAAGCAGACAGGAGTCCCCTCCCCCAAGAAAACAGCTCGCAGTATACGCCATACCTCCATACAAACAAGTGAGCAGAGTTCAGATGTCCTCCCACTCTACTCCATGGGAGAGACCATCTAAAAACTGGACCTCCTTCCTTTATTAAGGGGTCACAGCACTCTCCTGCCAGGCATAAAGCTGTATAAAACTATATATATTCTCTACCTGCAAGTTGGAGCTCCTGGCACTCCCCTCCAATCTCACCCTGAGGTCTGGAGGTCTGTCCCCTACGGAGTTCGGATTCTTGGACACTTTCTCAAGGGGTGTGGACAGGGTGCAGATTGCCGCTGGTCTGTGCTGTTCTCCCGGCTCGGGAAAGGTGAGAGGAGAGTAAGCTGAAAGGTGGCTGGCCAAAGTGGACCAAAGCTTTGCTAAATTTCGGCCACACCTGGTCCTCAGGGGATGACAGCTGAGACAAAGGGCTGAAGCTCACAGACTGAGTCAGGACTATTAGCAGCCCAGCATCTCTTCCACAGGGCAGAAATTCTGCGAACTTGTTCTGTTCTATCAGCTTTTTCATCTACTTTACATCAAT
>CAUYON010117531.1:0-30911 GCA_963573935.1 Arctocebus calabarensis
CGAGCTGTTCTCTTGGGGGAGGGGACTCCCATCCACTTGGCGATGTGCCCTGTACCTTTTATTTGTATCCTTGGGGTCGCAGGTGGCTCCAGCAGTGTTGATGTGCGTTCCTCGACCTTGTCTCTTGGCTCAGCTCCAAACCGTTGGTTTTCTCACTAAATTTCTGTCCTTTAACTCTCCTTCTGGACAGGAGCGTCTGCAGAAAGCTGTCTACAGACCACCATCTTCTGTTACATTTATCTTTAGATATTTTACCTTTTTTATTATTGCAAATGAGTGCTTTTATAAATCTTCTATCTAATTGTATAAGAAGAGACTATTGATTTCTGTGTATTAATTATGCACCAACCTACTTTGCACATCTCTCACTGGCCTATAGTAATTCTGGGGTTTTCTTTTAAAGTATTAGTCTAATATTTATTAGTCTAATATAAGATATTAGATTTGTTAAATATAAATTCACAGATGGGTGATTTAATAGGAAACCCTGGGGAATTCCAGAGGAAGATGGAGGCCAAGTAACAGCTTTCTTGCAACTAGGCACAGTGAGACTGGGGAGAGAAGACTTCAGGCATTTCTGGCTGACGAGATCTGCCCAGAAACATCCCTTTGGATGTTTTCTTTATCTGTGACCTTTGGACGCTTAATTAGTAAATGCCTTTAAGTAGTCCTGTTTGGGTTATATCTGCTTGGTGTTTTGAGATCTCATTGTACCTGAATCTTGGTATCTTTCCCTCTTTCCCTAGCTTTGGCAAGTTCTTTATTATTATTTCTACCCCAAACTACTCTCTCTCTCAGTCCCCTCTCAGTCCCCTAACTCTTGAATTTGCTCTTTTGAGGCTATTTTCTAGATCTTGTAGGTGTGCTTCATTTTTTCTTTTTTTCTCTTCTGATCTTTATTTTCAAATATCCTATCTTCAAGCTCACTAGTTCTTTTTTCTGCTTGGTCAATTCTGCTATTGACACACTTGATGAATTTATCAGTTTGATGTTTAATTTTAAGCTCCAGAATTTCTCCTTGATTTCTTTATTTTAATTATTTCAATCTCTTTGCTAAATTTTTCTGATAGCTTCCTGAATTCCTTTGCTGTGTTTTCTTGAAGTTCATTGATCATTAAGATAGTTATTTTGAATTATTTGTCAGAAATGTGACCATCCCTTTTATTGGTTCCTTATTTACTTTGGTAAGATCATGTTTTCAAGGATATTCTTAATGCTTGTGGATATTTGTTGATATCTGAGCATCAAAAAGTTAGGTATTTATTTTAATTGTCACAGTCTGCAGTTATTTTATTCCATCCTTCTTGAGAAGGTTCTGCAGATATTCAAAGGAAATTGAGTGCTATTATCTAAGTCTTTAATCACTATAACTTTATCAGTTCTGAGGGTGCCCCAAGCCCAGTAATACTGTGACTCTCATAGATTCCTGGTGATACCACCTTGGTGGACTTGTATAAAATACAGCAGAATTTCCTGAGTTGTCAGGCAAAGTGTCTCAATCTCTTTCTGTGCTGGGCTGCTGGAATTTGGGTCGGAGTGCCATGGGCACTCTCTCACTGCCACCACAGGTAAGACTGTACCAGCTCACACCTGGAGCCAGCTGAGTCTTATGCAAAGTCTATGGTGACTATTGCCTGGCTACTCTGATGTTTATCCAAAGCTCTTGAATCCTGCCAGAACTAGGTCCTTGTGTTCAGGGCAGCACGTTTCCTTTTGACCCAGGGTGTGTCTAGAAATGCATTCAGGAACTAAGAGCTGAAATGAGGGGCTTCAGGAGTCTGCTTAGTAGTATATTTTACAGAGGCTGTGCAATTACCCAACTTTCAAAACAAAGCCCTCTGAGATTTTCGTTTTCCTTTCCTCAGGTGGAAGCAGACACTTCCAGAGCTGCACTGCCTAGAATTTGGAGAAACGTGACATAGGCACTGGCTTGGCTGCTACTGCTAGTGTCACCCTGGGTCATGTGCACCCCCAATCCAGTGGATCCAACCCAGCACAACCACAGGAACTTTGTAAGGAATGCTTCCCTGGTGGCCTTATTTCCTTAAGAATTTATTTTAGGCCTCAGGCCTACTTTTTATCATCTGGTGGTAGGGCTAGCCAGAACTTGAGTGTTGGGGAGAAGATTTCCAACTGGCTAAGCCACAGTTTTTTGCCCTGTGCCAGGGTGGCCCTGCATTCCGCAGCAAAGTCCCATAATAACTACACTCTCCCTCCCCAAAAACACAGATTCTCTCTTCCCTAGGGATGCTGGAGCAGCACCGCCAGTGGATAGGAGAGGGGTGGTGCAGGCAAAGCAAGACTGTTCTTTCTGTCTTCTTCTGGGTCTCCTTCCTTGATACTAATGTTAAAATCAAGTACTATGATTTTAGTAGTACATGATTTATATTTTAATCAGATCACTCACCTGATGTTTGATTCTTTTGAAGGTACTTCTTTGCATGGATTGTTTTTGAATTTAGTGTTTGTGTGGAGGAATGATCATTGCACATTTCTATTTAGCCATCTTGCTCCACCTCAATCCTTCCTTGAGCTATTCATTTTTGATCATACTACCTAATTTTCTGATTCTTACCTTCTCATGCTTTCAACAAATGCCACATCTTTAATATATTTTTCCTTTCTTTTTCTCATTTAATTATAATCAATTAGAAAACAATGTCACTGGTGAAATGTAAATTGCCATCTACTCTATGCATCCACCTCCCATATGGTGGGGGAGAAACACACCTGTGCCTAGTGGTCACACTTCAAAGTCATGACTACTAATTTCAGCGGTACCTGTAATGCTGCCCTGCAGCCCTAATACATCTTTCTGATATTCTTCTTCTATATCCTGAAGTATATTCTTCATCCTCACTCTCAGATGATGGCTTTGCTATTTCACTGATAAAACATAATCAATTAGAGTAGGCTTTTTGAAAAACCCTACCCATATCTGTCCACTAACTTTCATACCCATAAATCTTTTTCCCCTCCTGTTACTGTGGATGAGTTCACTGTGATTTTCCTTAAAACCACCTCTACCTGTGTACACAAATATATGTCCTTCTTACTTCCCGGGAGCATTGTTCCAGCAGTCTAATACTCTTTATAATGCAAAGCTTTACATCACCAAACTTTCCCTTTCTTTTGCTTTATTCCATTCAGCTACAAATATGCTGCCTTTTGTATCTTAAAAAAATTGTCTCTTGACCATATTTAATAATTCTGGCTACTGTCTCCCTTTCCGGAAATCTAAAGCAAAATGCTTCGAGTCTATTTTACTCACTATCTCTAATACCTCTCTTATATCTTGAATCAGCATTTTCCCCCTGCCACACCTATAAAACAGCTTTTTAACTCTGTCTTCTGCATTACTATATCTCATGATCAATTCTCAGACTTCATAGTACAATGAAGTACCCATGAGCCCTGGTAGCCTGGGACTGTCACCGATTGTACCCACTGTCCTAGTGTAAGTATTATAGTGCCAACATTCAGACTTGAAATTGGCTCAGCTTGGACAATTTCAAGTGGACAGCCTTTCTATCTGGATAATTTGACAGAGATAAATACTTCCTCTTTGAAAGACATCATTATCCTGAAACCTTATCTGTACCTCCTAGCTAAACTGGCATCTCATTCTCAATGTCTTTCTTGCTGCGTCATCCCTCCTTTTCCTGATTTCTAGGGTTCTGAATACCCAAGGAATCCATACATGGATTTTGTCTTTTCTATAAATATATACACCCTCCTTGGTGATATCTATCCATCTATAGCTTTAAGTAAGTACTGCTTGACATGTACGTTCCCACCACGGACCTCTCTCCTTCTCAAATTTCTGGCTTGTATATCTAATTTCCTGTTTATTCAGAAAATCTACATGAATATCAAAGTTTCTTTACTGCTACTTTCTCTAAGACCAATGCCTTCATCTTCCCTCCCTACTCCAGCCCACTTTGTCCTGCCGTCTTCTCCATCTCAGTTACTGGAATCTCCATATGTTTTTAATTGTTCAGGCCAAAAAGTCCTGGAGTAAACTTTGATTCAAATCTTTCTCTCACTTTCTAGATCCAATCCCTCAGCAAATCCTGCCAGATCTTCTTACAATTTATATCCAGAATCTGCCAGTTCTCGCCATCTCTATAATTTTAAGTCATCATTGTCAAAACAAAAATTGCTGGACAAAGTTAAACAGATTCTATTCAAACCTATTACCAAAGGGAAGAGAATAAGTCCAGAATTCAATCTGAACTCAATTCATTTTTTCTTACTTTCAATCCATTAATACACATGGGAATTTTGCTAAAGTGCAATTTAGCACATAGTAAACATTTAAAAAGAGCATTATCATATTATATAAAAGGCTACGTTTGAAAGCGAACCCCGTAAATACAAATTTTACAGAGTTAAAATTCTTCTTAAAATTCCCTAAATTTGGATCAGAAATTTCATGATTTTGACAGTCCTTTTGATAGAAATGTACATTCAAAAAAATGGACAGATATTTTTATTTTAGAACACATTTAAGTTTACACAAAATGAGGGAAAGGTGCAGATAACTTTCACATGCTCCTCTCGTCCCACCAATTTTCCCTGTGTTAAACCTCTTGATTAGTGTGCCTCATATGTCACAATCAATATTGCTACATTACCAGTAAACCAAAGTCCATCATTTACATAAGAGTTCACGCTTTGTTTTCCATTCTATAAGTTTTAACAAATGCATGACTTGTTTCCACCATTACAGTGTTATAGAACAGTAGTTTCACTCGAAATGCTAAAAATCTCTTGCGATCCTTTTTCATCTTCCAAAGCCTCTGGAAACCAACCAGCTCCATAATTTTGCCACATGGTCCTCTATGTGGCATTAGATAGTATGTGGACAGTGTAGATTGCCTTCTTTCACTTAGTAATTGAATTAGATTTATTTATAAATGCAAAGTTCTTCTATGAGCTTGATAACTCATTCCTTTCTGTCACTGAATAATATTCCATTGTATAGATGCATTGTATTTTACTCCTTCACCTCCAGTAGGACATCGTGCTTACTTCCATGTTTGACAATTATGAATAAAGGTGTTAGAAGATTTGCATGCAGGGTTTTTTGTTGGTGGTGGTGGTGTGGATATAATTTTTCAATTCATTTGGAAAAATACAAAGGAACATGATTTTGGGGTCACCAAGTAAGTTTCTGTTGTAAGAACTGCGAAACTGGCTTTCCAAGTGGCCTTACCATTTTGCATTCCTATCAAGAATGAGAGAGAGCTCTGTTACTCCACATCTACGCCAGCATTTGGTGCTGCCAGGGTTCCATATGTTAGCCATTCTAATACTCACGGGAAAGTAGTGATTATCTTGTTTTAATTGCATTTCCCTAATGAAATATGATGTTTAACATATTTTCATATTTTTTTTTGCCATCTGTACTCACCTTTTAGCGAGTTGTTTGTTCAGATCTTTTGCTTATTTTTAAGTGGGTTTTTTGTTTGCTTATTGATGAACTTTAAATGTCCTTTGTATATTTTGGGTGCAAACCCTTTATCTGTCATGTGTTTTACAAAGACTTTCTCTCATTCTAGATTTACTCTTTTCATTCTTTCTTTGGCAGAGCAGAAGTATTTTTAATTTTCATCAAATCCAATTTGTTAATTTTCTTTCTTTTAATGGGTTGTGTTTTTGGCAATAAATCTAAGACATTGTATCCAAAACCAAGGTCATCTAGATTTTACCTTATGCTATTTTCTAGGAGATTTGTGGTTTCACATTTTACAGTTAGGTTTATAAACTATTATTTAATTTTTATGAAAGGTGCAAGGAATATGTCTAGTTTCATTGTTTGCATGTCAATGTCTAGATATTCCAGCCTGATTTCTTAAAATAACTATCCTTTGTCTGTTATAAGGCCTTTGCTCCTTTGTCAAAGATCAGGTGACTACATCTACATAGGTCTATGTCCGGGCCCTTGATTCTGTTCTATTGATCTGTTTGTCTGTTCATTTGCCAATGCCAACCTGGCTTGATTACCGTATCTTTAAAATAAATCTTAACATTGGGTGGCATCAGTCTTATGATGTTTTTTATTTTAATATTGTGCTAGCTATGCTGAGCCATTCCATATAAACTCTATAATTACTTAGTGAATATTGTCTAAATAATGGGCGGGGATTTTGAATGAGATTGTACTGATTCTACAGAGAAATTTGTGAAGAACTGATGTCTGGTAAAGACTGATTATCTTCTTATCCAAAAATATAGACTATCTCCCCACTTATTTGCATCTTCTGTGATTTCTTTCTTCACAGTTTTATAGTTTTCCTCATACAGATCAAGTATACACATCAGATTTGTGACTATTTCATTTTGTTACTGTTGTGCATAGTATTGTTTTTAATTTCAAAATCCAGTAGTTCATTGTTTGTCTATAAGAAAGTAATTGATTTGTATTTATTGATAGCCTACAAATTTATACTTATTAGCATATCATCTGTGAACAACTATTTTTCCAATATATATACTTAATAATTCTTTTTTCATTTCTTATAAAATTAGCTAGAATTGTAAGTACAATGGTGAATAGGATTGACTAAAGTGAACATTCTCATCTTGTTCCTCATCTTGATGGTAAACTACCTAGTTTCTCACTATTAAGTAAGCTACCTGCAGAGTTTTTTGTAGATTCCCTTTGTCAAGTTAAGGATGTTTTCTATTCCCAGTTTCCAAAAGTTTTTGTCATGAATGGCATGATGCTAAATCCTAGTTTGTCATAGAATATAATTCTTTTCATACATTGTCATAATTAATTTTCTAATATTTGGTTAGGGTCTTTTGCATCTATGTTCATGAATAATTTGGGCTATATAGTTTTCTTGAAAAGTTTTTACGTGAATTTAGTATTAAGAGAATACTTACAGAAGGAGGAATAAACTATTTCTTTTGTTTCTATTATCTGCAAATGACTATAGAAAATCTGTTTGATAGAATTCACCAGTAAGCCTATCTGGACATGATACCCTCTGTTTTGAAATGTCGGTATTAATAAGTGTTAATTTAATTTCCTCAATAGATACAGGGTTATTCAGACATTTACTTTTTTCATCTGTGCCTTTTGAGATACTGTCCATTTGTTGTAGGTTATCAAATTTGTGAGCATAGAACTACTTATAATATTCTTTTATTAGCTTTTTAATGTCTGTGGGATCACTAGTGATGATCCCACCTTGACTAGCACTTTGTGTCTTCTCTCTTTTATTTTTTATTTGGCTTGACTAGAGGTGCATTAGTTTAATTACCTTTGTAAAGAAAAAGCTTTTCATTTTGTGGATTTTCTTAAATGATTTTCTCTTGTTAATTTTATTAATTTCTGATTTAATTTTTATTATTTCTTATTTGGGCTTAATTTTGTCTTCCTTTTCTAGTTTCCAAAGGTAAAAGCTGAAATTATTGATTTTAGTTTTTTCCCTTGTATACATGCAATGCTAAAATTTTCCCACTAAGCATCACTTCAGTAATCAAGTTTTTGTATACCGAATATGTGTTTTTACATGTTTTATTTTTCATTTTTTTATTTTAGTTTTGAAAGTTTCTACTATTATCAAGCTCACTGATTCTCTCCTGGTTGTGTCCAATCTATTCGTAGACCCATCTCAGGTATTATTCTATTTTGTTATGGCAAGTTTTTCAAAAATGATTTCTGTCACTTCCTTTGGATTTTTTCTTCCATGTCTCTGCTTACATTATCCATTTGTTCTCCTATGTTGTGCACTTCTTCCATAGTAGCCCCAGAGGATATTAATTGTAGTGGCTTAAATTCATGGTCTTATAATCCCAGCACCACACCACATCAGTCTGGTACTGATGCTTGGTCTAACTCTTAAACAGTGTGTTTTTGGTGGGGTGGGGAGGAGTTTGCTGTTACCAATGTTGTTGTTTATAATGCCTAGCAATTTAATGCGGCAAGGCAGGATACTTGCGCTGTGTACATAGAAGCAAGGTAATTAAGACTTCAGTTTAAAGATTTATCTGGCAAGGGGCCGGACTCTGTTTACTGTTTGCCATAGTAGGTGTCAGGGGCTAACATTTCCTCTGGTGTTTTTATTTATTCTCTCCTTGTCTTGGGGTTCCCCTAGTTACTTCTTAAATATTGTTTGAAAAGCGTTGTTCGTTCGGTTGTAGCTCTCTGTTACTATGTAGGTTTGTTGATGTGATGGTGAAGTTTTACACGAAGGAAATTATTCCACGGTCCTGATTAGTCTCTGTTTTTTACTGAGCCTATACTTGGGCTATGTGTGATCTTTGCAATGGCCTCTCAGGTTTTGTTTTATACCTCCATCCCTTTATAATTCTTCTTTCTTTGGCAGTCTCTGCTCCCAAACCAGAATGGCCCTTAGGAAAAACAGGAAGACTAATGAGTGTGAAGTTCCGTACTTCCCAACTGCCCTTCTGCTGCCTTTACGGTTGTACAGCCAGAAATGGATGTTTCCCTTCCTCCAAGTCAAGTACTGCTGGTAAAACTCCCTTAGAATAAGCTCTTAAAAATAGTTTCTCTTGAAGGCAGTCCTTATTAAGAAAAACAGAATATCTGAATATATTTAAAATGGTTACTTTCTCTTCCTCCTGCTGGAGGCATGAGGAGGGCTTTCTCAGAGCATTTCTCCCATCCCCTCAAGACCAAGCCTGTAGAAGTATTTTTAAATAACAAGACTGAGTCAATGGAAATGCCCTAGTAGACCTTAGAAGGGAGGTAGATCAATGGGACATGTCTAGCACACTGAGTTATTCCTGAGTTTGCAAATGTTTGTGTCTGTGGTTAGGTCATCTGTGCAATTGATGGGCACTGAAGAAGCACCCTGGACATCAGGCTCTTACCCTACCACAGGGCCAGGGAGCAGGGCACTATTTTCCTCATGTCTTCTTTTCAAAGAAGTGACTCCCAGATACATGAAAATACAATCTTACCTGTAAAATTGGCCAAAGGCTTAAAAAATACCCCAAAACCTACACATCACAAAAATGTAGAAGAAAAAATTAAAATTATATGTCATCTAAAGTAGACCTCCAAGGCAAGGAAGTCAGGATCCTAGAAGGAGACCCATGTAGAATCTAGTCTAGATGAGGGAAATGTTAAGACCGTCTGGGTCATAATGCCTCATTCAGGTTATTGCAGCAGTTTCTTTGCTTCTGCCCTAACTAAATGACTTTTATGTATGGTGAAATTATTTCTCCTTTTAAAATAGCAACCTTCTATTTCACTCAGAATAAAAACCAACATCACTGGAATGGCTGTCTGGTTAGTTCCTAACCTGAAACGGATCTCAACATAAGATCCCAGCTGCATAAAACAATAAATATGCATTTATTTAAAAGATCAATTAAAGGATCTTCTGATTTATGCTGAGCTTTGTGGAGTGACTCTGCTGATGCAGGCAATGTTCGTTTGAGTTGGCTCTGTTCTGCTTGCCCAGGTACTTGTCCTCTGTGTAGACCCACTGGTCTAACCCAAACATCTTCTCATGGCTGTAGCAGATGTACAAATGGGTAAGGGAATAAATATAGGGACTCAAAAGGTAAGTAGGAACAGGCCTTCTGTCTTGTCTGCCACATTCTATTTGGCAAACAAATCTCTTAGTCAAACACAAGGTCAAGCTGCAGAGCAACAACTACTATTGCTTTAGTGGGAGGTACTGCAAAGTTAATAGCAAAGTGGGTGAATACAAAGAGGAGTGCAAAACTGAGGCCAACAATGTACTACTCATCCCATTCAATCTACAATATATTTTTCTAATTTGTTTGTTTGTTTTGTGTTTACTTACACTGTAATCAACCATGAGGAATTTTTATTTGTTTTGTTTACTGCTCCATCTTCATTGTCTAAAACAGTGGTTATTGTAAGTGCTCAGTAAATATATTTAGATAAATTAGTGCAGGATGATTACATTGAATTATAATTAAAGTAATAAACGGTGTTCTGTAAGTATGTGTGAGTAATAGAAATAGAATTAAAGAGGACATTTTAAAAGGACTATCAGAGAAAGCTTAAATAAAAGATGGTGCATGAAGTAAACCTTATTAGTGAATATTAATCTATCAAGAAAATTGAAGGAATATTATGAAGTAGAAAGTGTTGGTCATTGTTAGAAACTCAAAAGTAAGCTAAGTTTACAAATTACCTATGCCATTTGGATCAGGTTTACATTTATATTCAAATCAACAGAAACACATGTCTTATAAATTTGGAACCTAGACTTTCTTCTACAATTTGTCAGCTGTGTTCCTACACAGAATCTTCATGTTTTTCTTGCTTCCTACCAAATGTCAGCCTCAACTCTCCTAAGCACCTCTTTTACCAACATCAGTGCTGCTGTCCATGACTTAACTCATCATGAAAGGTCTCAGATCTCTGTTAAGAGGATTAATACCCAAGTCCTGCAGGTCTGCAAGCCACCATCTTGAAGAACTAGGACAAAGCTGAGCTCCTGGCAGAAGTGGGGCTGTTTAAGTAGCCATGTGTGCCCTGAAGCAGCCCAGCCACTTACCATTCTTACACAGCCATTCAAAAAAGGAGTTTGGTCAGCTCCCAGTTTCTCCCAGTTCCACCTCAGAAGCTCAAAGACTGGCCAAGACAGAATACAGATGCATTCCTTTCAAATTAACTTTTTAAATTCTTCTTTCTTTGGAAGTCTCTGCTCCCAAACTAGACAGGCCCTCATGTTTTCCATTTACAAAAGAAAATTCTCTGTGCATCTCAAAAGATGGAAGGGGGGGCAGGAGTACAAAAAAGATGAGGTTACCAGAGAAAATACAGAACATTCAGTTATCGGTTAAATTATTTCTGATAAACAATGAGCTTATATTCTCAGTACAACAATGTCCCATATGATATCTGTTACATACATATGCTAAAAAAGAATTCATGATTTATTCAGAATTTTAAAATTTTGGTGTCTTGTATTGTTACTTGCTAAACCCAGCAACTCCATTAAGGAGTACTAGTTTTTCATGAGTATGGTGTCCTATTCAGGATCATCCAGGAAAAAGTCTTATTGCATATACTTCTCATCTCTATTTGTCTTGAAAATGGCAGGTGATGAACACTGGTTAATTTAAGTTGCCAGTTTTGAGAATCAAAGAGAGATTTATAGATCTGTGCAAAATGAACAGAGTAAGACATGGAAACAGTGGGAAGTTCAGGGAAGAAACTGACAATTTAATTGATGGTTGAGAAAAATGATTTTGAGAGCAGAAATCTGGACTATTTAAATCACAAAGTATGAAGACATAAAAAAGTAAGATCATTGGAATCTAAACCAAATTCAAAGAGGTCACAAGATGTTGAAAATAGTAATATTGTGAGGTAAGGAGAAACAGGATTTGATAGCAAAGATTTAAATCTGAAAAGAAAAGCAAGATTTGGAAAAGGTGGATTTGTGAAGGTGTTCAGTTCTGGTTAGCAATAGTTTTCAAACTTGTTTTAAAACAATTCCATGAGCCTTCCTATCTTGGGAAAGGATCAATGTATTTATAAGCATTATTGCAGGGTCGGGAATACTACAAGAGTTCTTGTTAGGATAGTTAGGACTTGAGTGGGTGTATTTCTGCAGTTCTGGAGAGAAATAAGGACTGGTAATATTTTGGGGAGCCATTAGCATGTGGCTTTCTCACAAATGAAAAGGCATTACAAGTCCCCTAATCCAATTCATGCATTTTGCATGCATTGCTTCATAATTTCTCTCATACGTTTTTTTCCTTGAGCACTTCATAAAATAGGTAGCTCTCTCTAACTCTCAAACAATTCTATCCAATTCTGAGCTAGCTTAAAAATTCTTTTTTTTTTTTTTTTGCTGTTTTTACTGAGTCAAGTATTGATTTCCTAAAATAATTATTCCTTGATCATTATTCAGTCTTCGCCAATCACACAGAAAGTCCACGTAAGAAACTTTAGAACACACAAAGACAGCCTCTCCCATGTAAAGCTTCTCTGTTCTGCATTAGACACTCTCACTTCTAAATGCTGCTTCCCTCTGTAATTGGTTTTCTAGACTCTAGACAGTAGTTGCTTCTTAACCACAGGTTCTCTTTCTATGGTTTGAGTTACCTGCACCACAGTACAATAAGATAGAAAGAGAGAAACAGACAGAGCACATTCCCAAAGCCGTTACTGCAGTAAATATGAAAAGGTATTATAAGGCATTATATAAAATAAAAAGATATTATATAAGATTAAAAAGTATTATAGTTGGTCTATTTTAATATTATCAGTAATTGCCGTTAATCTCTTAGTATGCTTAATTAATAAATTAAGCTTTATTGTAGGTATGTATGTATAAGAAAAAAAAAACACACAATATATATGGTTTGGTACTATCTCTGGTTTCAGGCATCCAAGGGAAGTTCTGCCCATGGGACTCCTGGTTGACCCTTCCCCTTGCAGACATGCTAATGGTTAACTTCGCTCCCTCTGAAGCATACATCTCAGAATGAGGCAACAATCTTTCTCATTATTTATTCTGAACTGAAAGTAAAGTGGATACTCAAGTATTTTGCACAGCTCCACACTCCTTCTGTCTCCGAGGTATATATCCCTATAATATTTAAGACATTATAACTAAACATGAAGAGCAACTTTTTAATGAGTACAGTAAGTAGGCTCTCATGTAATTCAAGAAGTATACTTTTAGTTGTTACTGGAAATGAAATTATTTAGGCTACTGGCACACTCTTGTAAATGCTGGTGAAAAGAGATCTACTCCATAGAATTTATAGAAGGAATTTTTTTCTGAACGTGCCAATCTATCTTAAAACCTCTGCTTATTTTTTTTTTTGCAAATGTGAAGGCAAAGAAAGTTTCACTGTGGAAGACATTTGTGGATGAAATGGATGAAAACTAATATCTCGTGTACAGCAGCAATACTGGTAAGACTTGGAATTACTATATTTAACTGTCTAAATTAAAAACAAGTTTTTTTTGTATACTTAAAAGCATTTCTTAAAATGTAAAGAACAAGGAACAGAGTAGATGTTCTGTACTTTAACATCAGTGAAATGCCTGTTAAAATGTGTCATGAAATATGACCCAGAAAATTGGTTTAAATTGACTTGCAGAAGGACACAGTAGCAGGGATTAAAAACTAGCTAAATCATGAACAAGATTAATGATCATTACAACTGTGGCCTCTCTGTTTCAAGTCCCTGTGTATAGTTAACCTTTTTGTTAAGGATATTTTCATCATTACAGCCTGCAAATGTAGCAGTTTAGGAAATGCCAGACACACACTGGTGCTTGGATGAGCTGCGTATTGGAATAAAGATGACCACAAATTTTGTAACACTCTTCCCATCAAGATGTATGTTCCTTCCCATAAATTTGGGCAGACCCTGCTACTCTTTTAACTAATAGAGTACAGAAATGACACTAATAATTTCCTGGTTCAGGACATCTTGCACTCCTGTCTCACAGGACATGTACTTTGTTGTTTGCTCCATCTGTGATCTCAGCCCATCTACTGTGAGAAACCGCAAAGGCAGAGTGAAGAGACATAGAGAGCTCCCAGCTGATAGCAAGGTTCAGCTGCTGGTCTGTGGGAAAACCATCCAGCCACGTAGTGTCTTTGTAGGATGCCAGCCACAGCCACCATCTGATGAAAATTGCAAAAGAAATCCCAGGCGAGAATCCCTCAAAAAACTTGCAACCCACAGAACTTTAAGAGATTATAATAAATTTGGGGTGGGGGCTGGTTGGTGAACAGCAACCTGTTAGAGGCAAATGTGGTATATAAACTATAAAAATTTAATCTTTCAGCAAAAGTAGATGTTTTCAGTGGTTTATGTGAAAAAGCATTTGAGTATGCACATATTGGTTATTGAGATAAAATCTGCATATTGATTTAATCTCTAACCCTCAAAAATTCTTTCATAAACCTATTTGTAATTATTTTCAAGTCAGTAGAGGGAAAAGGGAGCTTTGCTACCTGTGCTTTATTAGATAGTTTGATTTAAGGCAAATGGTGATATTTTAATAACATCTGAAAAATCCAGTAGGATTTATTTTATTATTTTACTGATGCTAGGTGACATTATTATATAGATGCTATGTTACATTTTGACGAGCCACGCTGAGGTTAAGCTATATTTAAATCTATAAAAAAACACCCTAAGACAAGCCAAACTTTCTCTCACACAAACATATTTCCAACAGTAAGTAGGATATTTATGAAATAGTAGCTAAGATGGGAATGAATAGCGTCTTTTTAGTTTGTAGTAGGCACTGAACAACTACCTGTTAATCAACTGATTGATGAGTTGGCCTATGCATAGGAGGTTCCATGTCACAAAGACAGACAACTTTATAGATTTTTTTATATATCCTGCATGCAAGGAAATGCTTCAGGCCACAAAACAAACTTGATTATATAAATCAATATCCAGAGAGCTTTTGAACTATCATCTATATATGTATCTATCATCAATCTGTAATCTCTGACAGTTTATGTCATAGTATTAAACACTGCAATTCAACATGGGCCTGGATTTTGGACATGGCAATTGATTCAAGACTGTCTCCACATTCTTTAAGCAGAGAAAGAAGAGGGAGACATGAGTTAACATTGCCATTTTCCATAGGAAATATACACAAGAATTAAAATTCAAGTACCTCATAATATTTTAAACACTAATTCAGATTTTCTTTTTGCAAAATCTTGTTAATAAAGAAAATGGGAAGAACAACCAGACACTTCATATCGTGTGAACTTTAAAATTGCCACCTTCATTTACAAAAGCTTTCTTCTTCTCCCTCCATTCTAGACCTGTGATCAGCTAGCGCAATCCATCACCAGCTCTTACTGGGACTTAAGCCAACATTGCAAATTGTCACCTTATCAAGACTCTTTAGCCTCTTTCTACGTGTTCCACTTTGCTTAAATAGGATGAGTTTCAAAGAAAAGAGTGGGCTTGTACATAAAGTCAGCCTGGTGAGAAGAATGAGAAAGGAAGCAACGTGAAAATGTCAGAAGAAATGACGGTTTCTTGGCAGTCTCCACCTCTTGGTATGTATAGATCTTTTTAGTATTTCCACCAGAGTAAAGGGGACTCAAATAAAATTGGGATGAAACAAAGAATTTCTCCTCTTGACATTTGCTTTATCCCAAAATATACTTGAATCAGAGAAAAAATAAAAGACACTGTTCCTAGTTTCTGAAGGCGCCTTTTTCTCTCAGTTGCTTTTGTAGTCGCTGTTTCCACTGAATCTTGGAAGACGCTGTGTGAGTGTGTGTGTGCACGCACATGCCTGCATGTGGTACTAGGTAAAGATTCTTTTTAAAATTAATTTTAATTAAAATCATAACTATACATTTGTGGGGTACAATATGATGATTTGCTATATAATGTGGAAAGCTTAAACATTCTTTAAACCACATCAATCCTCAAGTTTCAAAGTAGATGGCAAGATTATAGAAGAGGGCCTCATTGAAAGATGTTTGGCAGTAGGCTTTGTTTATGCTTTATCTATTAGATGGCAAACATGACTGTTTAGAAAAGCTTCTCTAACTCCGTTAGATGTCTTTATCACAAAGATTAGCCCAAGTGAGGCAAAAATGAACTTGAAAAAGTGAAATGTATATAGATATCTACTAAATTTTAAATTTAAAAAAATGTTTTTTGAGACCCTAGACATGAAAATCAAAACCCCAATTCAGATCTAAAAATTTCATTGGTAAATTTTATCAAGCTTTTAAGTTATCACATATAAACTTTTCTAATAAAGAATAAAAAGGAAATATTGACTAGTTTGTTTTAAGAGGTCAACATAGCCTTGATATAAACATATAATAAGTAATTATAGGAAAGAAAATTTACAACCCAATTTCTCTCATAAGCAGATGTATAAAAATATTTAAATTAATGAAAAATATAAAAAAGGAAATTTATATTAAATAGGAAATTTAATATAAAAAACAGAAAATTTAAATTTTAATAGAAAATTTAATAGCAATTTATTTTAGAAATGACATTGGTAAGAGAGAAAATACATAAGTAGATGGAAAGATATTTTGTGTTCATAGATTAAATCTCAAGATTTTTAAAAGAAAATTCTTCCTAGTACCATTTATGCATTTATTGCAACTACAATTAAAGTAGTAGCGTTTATTCCCCTGAGGACAGTGACTGGCTTTTTCTAAAATTTACGTAGAAATGAAAAAGGCCAAAAGAGCAAGAAAATCTTGAAGGAGAAAACAAATTTGAAGTATTATCAAAAATTAATATAACATTAAATCACCAGTGTTTTATTAAGTTAAAGACAAACACATAGACTGATGGAACAAAATGTAAGAAATGAGAAATAGAATCATACAGAATTCAGAGCTATGCAATAGGTCTATGCAATACCTCTATGCCACCTGATTGATGAGAAAGATAACATTGGTTTAAAAGGCAAGTAAAGTATGTTAAGTAAAAGTTTCCATTTCTTGCATAACAATATGAAAATTTTTCAACATGACCCCTAACTCACATATTGCAGAAAAATCAGATTGATTATAAAGTGTGAACAGTAAAACAAAGTTTTATAAAATAATATAGAAAAAAAGATTTTATAAACTTGAGGTAAGCAGGATTTCTTAATCAGATCACAGATCACAGAAAGCACTAATTATAAAAGATGAAGCGATAAATGATACTGTATTAAAACTTTAAATTTCTATCAATTGAAAGATGTCATCAAATGAAAAGACAAAACATAAATTGGGAGAAAATACTAACACATATCACACATTTACACACACCACACACACACAAACTTTTACCCAGAAAATATTTTTAAATCGAACATTTCAGTAAGAAAAAAGACATATTAAAAATAGAATATTTTAAATTCAAAAAGAATATCAAAGTGGTTAACAAACATATAGTAAGATGCTAAAGATTTTAAGTCGTCAGGGAAATGCAAATTAAAACCAAAATAAGATATTACTATATACCCACCAGAATGGCAAAAATAAAAATACTGACATTAACAGTCACGCAAACTATCGGTGGAAAATGGAATTTTTTCTTTTTTCTTTTTTTTTTTTTTTTTTACCATTTTGGTCAAAACCGAATTTGTTGAACCACTTGGGAAAATGATTTCACTTCCACATTATTTAGTTAAGTTTAACATACATAAGTATGTTCCCCTATGACCATACAATTTTATTCCTAGGTATACACTCAAAACAAATACATGCCAATTTTTAACAAGACATGAAAACAAATACTGATGATAACATTATTTGTAGTTCTTCCCAGGCAGAAACAATCCAAGATAATCAAAATGAAAATTACATGAACAAATTATATGATGACACAAATGAGCACTGTATGGCAATATTATTGTACACACCTCTGCTATGTGAAAACAGAAAGGAGTCTTATACATGCTAAGTTGAACAAAAGAGAGTATATATTATATGATTTTCTTTGTACAAAATAAAAAAATTGACTAAACTAATTCAGGATAGTAGTTCTCTTTGAGAGGATAGTGCCAAAAGGTCATGAGACAGGTTCTTGGTAATCATAACGATCTATATAATTTTTTGTGTATTGTAGTGATGCTAATGTCTTTCTTTTTTTTGGCCTAGGTTGGGTTTGAACCTTCCCCCTTTGGTACATGGGGCCAGCACTCTACTCACTTAGCCACAGGCAACGCCCAAAATTACTCCTTTTTTTTTTTTGCAGTTTTTGTCTGGGGCTGGGTTTGAACCCGCCACCTCCAGCATACGGGGCTCCTGCCCTACTCCTTTGAGCCACAGGCACCACCTGCTAATGTCTTTCCTATTGAGTCTCTAAAACTATGAATTTTTGAATTGTCTATTTTTTATATCAGGTGATATATTTCAATACAAATTTTTGCCTCAGCCCAGATGTTGGAGGTTGCTGTGAGCTGTGCGACGTCATGGAACTCTACCAAGGGTGATAAACTGAGGCTCTGTCTCTACAAAAATAAAAAATAAAAAAGAAGAAGATTGGTGGATACCAAAGGCAAAGAAGGGGACATAGGGGATGAATAGTGGTTGATTAATTGGTACAAATAATACAGTTTGATAGAAAAAACAAGACTTAGTGTTTGATAGATCAGTAGGGTGACTATAATCTATTGTATATTCAAAATATCTGGAAGAAAACAATTTGAATGTTTCTAGAATAAATAATAAACAAATATTTAAGATGATAGGAATTCGAATTACACTGATTTCATCTTTACCAATTATATGAATGTATCAAATTATCACATCTAATTCCCAAATCTATACATTTAATGTGTTATATGTAACACCAAAATTCATACATTTATTGTGTATCAATGAAAAACTGTAAAAATAAAAAAGTAATAAATTATTTTAAAAACCTTAAAAAGTTAGAATGTTCATATTTTTGCAGGAGATAAAAAGAACATTGGGGTGCTAATAATTTGTATCAGGATCTAGAGTTTCACTTTGTGATAATTCCTTATAATAAATAATAAATAAAAGAACTAATAAATGAAAGGACATTTGTAATTTATGTCTTTTCTGTATGTATAGTATATTACAACAGCATGTTTTGAATTAATAGATAATTTATATTTGTTCAAGGGAATAAGAAATTAAATTATCTCTAAAGGAAAAAGTAAATTTGTCCTTATACTTATCCAAAACAATATTCAATGCCAGAACAAAATAAAAAATGTCCAGGATTCGTTCATGAATAAAATAAACCCCAAGAATATGGTGCTACAGATGTGTAATGTAGTTATAAAATTACAGGTAAACATTTAATAAAGATAAATGTGACATCTGTCAGTATATATCAAAAATAATAATTTTTAAAAACCTTGACAATAAATTCATTCAATTAGAATTTCAGGAATGCAATAATCCAGGTAGTTGTATAAAATGTAAACACTGAATTCATATAATTAAGACTTAATGCTATTCAGCCATGTAAAATACAACCACAGAAACAAATTGAAATAAAAACCTGCACTATGTTAAAACATGAAGTAACTAATAAGATCATAATTTGTAGGGGAGAAGTAAGAAAGTGAGAAAGTGAAAATATATTTGTTTTTCATTTATAGTATTGATTGATGTTGATAAAATTAAATCATGTAATTTCATTGAAAGAGACTTCAAATTCTTAATTTTTTTTTCTCTTTCTCTAACCTAAGAGAGATCTTTTAGGGCACTGTATCACTTTAGGTGAAGACACTGATATTTAAAGTTGAGCAATTCCTTAATAAAAGCCTGAAAATTAAATTTATATTTGTCATTTAAATGATTTTGGTAGTATGATCCAATTCTAATAAACCATGTCCATCTGTCCATTTATCTATTTGTATGTGCTTTGAAAGATGACTGAAACGGTATTCACTACATGTTAACAAAGGTTATTCCTGAGTAATTGAATCTAGAATGATTTTTTTAACCTTCATATTTGTCCACCCATGTATCATTTACATTTTTTATAAATACCACGGTGAGCCCTTTACTTAAAATAACAGAGTACTATTTTTAAAAGTAGAAGTACACTTGCCAAGATTTTAAGTTTGTGTTATTTTAACTACATTGATTATATGGTCTATTGTAATGTTTTTATGTTTTTAAATTTTTTTGGTTTTTTCCATAGTTTTATTTCAGATTACTAGGAGGGTATCTAGAATTAGGTTATATCATTTGAATTTGTAAGGTAAAGTCTAAGTTTCGCTAGTGTCCTTCACTCAGGAAGTGTGCCATGTATGGGTCCGTTGTTCCTGCAGAGTAGGAATCCACTGGTTCCTCATATCTTGAATTTGAATTTTTCTCTCATGTGAGCATGTTACTATTATTCTACAGGTTTCCAATTAGTACTGAGTACACACTATGCTTATCTTTCCATTCTTGTGATACTTTACTTGGGAAAGTATTTTCCCAATCCATACAAGTTGTAACAAAGGATACAAAATTTTCTTTCAATTTCCATTAAAAATAAAAGAGTAAACTCAAATAACATAATTTCTTCCTGCCAACATGCACTGACAGGACTGCCCTTTCCTTGAGTACACACATATTTGAAAGGGATCCAAATAAGGAAAAAAACGATTTCGTTTAAGTTGCAAAGAAAGTGAATTTATTGAATGGCTATTGGTTGACTCACAGACAAGCAGCTCAGGAAGAAACAAACGAATTTGATGCACATCCAGGATTTCTGATGCTGTCACCATTGGACATCAACCAACAATCTCTCTCGCTGGAGCACCCTAAGGCTCACCATTGTGCTTTCATCACCACCATAGTAATAATCTCTGATTGACATACACCTTTGGGTCACCCTTCCAAGATTCAAATTCACTAGCAGAGCAAACAGCAGTTGAGTTTGAGTTTTGTGCCCTGGCCTTAGATGCCAAGGGATATGGAGTTTAACCATCTTGCCACCTCCTACCTTATTTGGTATTCTTCCCTAAAAATAAAGGTGTTCAAATGTGCAGTAACTAGAAGAGAAGATGCTCAAACATTAAGGAACAATTGATTGAACTGATGATTGACTGAATTAATGAATTCTTACCAATGTAAGAAGTTTTACTTTTAAGTTTTATTTTCCCTGTAAAACTTTCTTTTACCTCTGTAAGGATTTATGGATCATGTGATATCCAGAATCTCTGCCAAGAACATTAGTCTCAGAAATTCTAGGAATGAATCTACAGACCACGCAAGTAAGGAACAGGATAGATTTATTGATGAACTGATAGATGAGGGGAGAAGAGAGAATTTCTAGATTTTTATAAAGGGAAATCCCAGAAAGAGAATGGTAGGACAGGTCTAGAAATCCAGTGACTCTGAGATTTATCAGTGTTAGACACAAAAGGGGATGTGAAAAGGAAGGAAAATGTAAGAACATGAACACTTGATCCAGCTTTGAATAAGAGTTTCAGTAGAATATAATTTTTACAGTGAATTTAATGAAAACCAAGACAACATTATTATAGCATATTAGGAAGTCAGAGGTCAAGAATAACGTATGTGGAAGGGTAATATGGAAATTTAACCCTCCTTTCATATATTGGAGAGAACCAAAGATGGTATATGACCTTAAAAATAAATGTTTTAGGTTGGGCAGGGTGGCTCATGCCTGTAATCCCAGCACTTGGAAGGCCGAAGTGAGTGGATTGCCCTGTGCTCACAGGTTGGAGACTAGCCTGAGCAAGAGCGAGACCCGTCTCTAAAAAAAATGGCCTGATGTTGTAGGCACCTATCATCTCAGCTACTTGGGAGGATGAGGCAAGAGAATTGCTTAAGCCCTAGAGTTTGAGGTTGCTGTGAACTGTGACACCACGGCATTCTACCAAGGTTGACAAAGTGAGACTCTGTCTCAAACAAAAATAAATAAATAAATATATGTTTTATGCAATGATGTGTATTAAAACCAGCTCAAAAACAAAAAAGTTCAAAGGGATAACTTCTAGGAAAGAAATGGGGCGGGTCTGAATGGGAAATGCTATCTTTATTATAAACCTCATAATAAAAACTTTAAATGTTATACATGTATATTTTTATATAAAAGTGAAGTTATTTTTAAAAAATAGGAATTAAAATGAAACTGAGGGATAGCTGAAAATTAAACATATATTTTTCACAATATTTATTCTTAAATTTACTTTTTAAGTTGGAAATTAAAATTTTTAATGATTTCTAAAGGATAGCATCTTTAAAAATTTAAAAACACTAAAGAAAATCTAGAATTTAAGATCAGTGTATTTTTCTGTTTTAATGCTACAAGATGTATTTGTCCTATGTTAATAATAATAAGGAATTAAACACTCTTTAACTACCTCCAGCTATCTTTCTCTTCTCCATCAGTTTTCGGTTAGTTATGTTATTACTTTGACAACATCATAATTTACTGGCTTTATATCTTATTTTCTAGCAACATGCATGGAATAGTTTAGTTTTACTTTGGCATCTAAATGCATAACTGCACGTTCCTAGTACTGTTACAATGACATGTATATTTCCGAGTTCTTTCTTATTATTCATCTTTTGATCATGTGCACGTCATTCTATAGTTTTGTTCTGTACAGCTCACCTATGACATTGCAGCCTGACAGTAAGTTTACAGACTTGCCATCCCACACTTACATTGACAGCACTGTACATACAGCTCAGTAAGGTTTCATATCCTTCGTATCCCTAGTGTCTTGCAGTTGCGTTCATGTCAATGTGTGGCAGTGTCATGCTGAGCTTATTGTTGTTGTGTTTTTTGTGTGCCATTGTGAGAATGTCAGAGCTTGAATTACAGCAACAAACGTTCATAAATTTCTTATTAAACTTGGCAGGAGTGGAAGTGAAATCAGGTACATGTTAGTCCAAGTTTATGCAAATAAGCCATGAAGAAAATGGCAGTGTACAAATGGATTGAAAATTTTCCTGAGAACAAGCATCACTATTAAAGTGAGGTCATTGCAGCCAGGACCCAGCAAAACTGAAGAGAACATTGCAAAAACTTGTTGAATTGTACATCAGAATCATGAGCTTACTGTCAGAAGGATGGAAGACCAAGCAAAAATCAATAGATGAACAGTTAGGAAAATCTTATTGGAAAACCTTGGCCAACAGCTCATGGCTCTTGCACCATAACCACACAGACAGAACTGCCTATCAGGGAGTTTTTAGCTAGTAAACAAATAACTGTATTGGGACATCCTTCCCACTCATCTGATCTGGTCCCCTATCACTTTGGTTTTTACCAAAAGATAAAAGAAATATTGCAAGGAAGAAATTTGTTAAGGGTAGTATGATGACAGATCTATGGCCATTCCAGGAAAAGAGTTCCAAAACTGATTGAAAGGGTGGACCAGGCACTGACATTGGTGCAGAGCTTTCCAATGTGGGCACTTGGAGAGGTGACAGCATGGATATTCATCAATAAGGTAGGTAGCACTTTTTCCAGGATGACTTCACAAACTTAATTGAAAGACATTTGTATATTTTAAATATTCTATTCAAACTTCCTGGATTATCATGTTTACAATGAAGCATAATTTTGTTGGATACAAAATTTTTATGTCATGTTTTAACTTTTTTCTTTTTAATTATTCTGGGTACATAATAGTTGTATATCTTTATAGGGTGCGCATGATGTTTTGATATGGGTGTGCAATGTGGATCAATTCAGGGTAATTAGCATATTCCTTCACCTCAGGCATTTATCATTTCTCTGAGTTAGAAATATTCTAATTCCACTCTTTTGGTTACTTTAAGGTATAGCCTAACTTATTGTTGGTTATAGTCACTTTTTTGTTATCAAATATTGTTTTTTCCATCTAACTTTATTTTTGCACCCACTAACCATCCCTACTATATCCTCCCTTGCCTGCTACCCTTCCCAGACTCTGAAAACCATCATTCTACTTTCTGTCCTCATAAGATAAATTATATTTCATATTTACCTCCCACATATGAGTGAGAACATGCATGATTGGTCTTTCTATGCTTGGATATTATCACTTAACTTAATGTTCTCTAGTTCCTTCGATATTGCTGCAAATGGCAGCATTTCATTCTGCTTTTGGTTGTATAATAATACACCGTGTACCACAGTTTCATTCTAAAGTTTGGATATTGTGAATGTGCTGCAATAAGCATAGGAGAGGAGATAATTTTTTTTGTTACAGTGCTCTCCTTTTCTTCCCTCACTTTCCGGGCTTGGTTGCTAGAGTTGAAAGAGGAGTGATGTGGTCACTCCCTTGTAGCCAACACAGCTAGGACTGTGCCATGTCTACCTTGAAGCCAGTCCAGTATCACTCAAAGCCCGTAGTGACTGTTGCCCGGTTACTTCTGATGAGTATCCAAATCCCAAGGTCTCTTTATTCAGCAGGTGGTGAATCCTGCCAGGACTATGCCATTCCTTTCCAGGTGGCATGTTTTGGCCTGGCCTTTGGTGTATCTAGAAATGCCATCCAGGAAAGCTGAGAGTCAGAGGCTTCTAGAATTTGCTTTATACTTTATTTTGCTGTGGTTAAGCTGGTGCCCAAGTGCAAAGTCAAGTCCTCTGAACTCTTCCTTTCCTTTCCCCAAAGAGAAAAGACACTCCCTGAGCTTCTCCGCCTGGACTTGGGCAGAGGACATGATTACAACAGTGGCTTGGCTGGCACCAGTGGTGCCCCACCGGGTCATGTGCACCCCAAGTGGATTGGCTCCAAGCCAGCACAGCCTCAGACATTGCCCACGGACTACACTCTTGGTGACCCAGTTGCCTTATGAATTTAGTCCATGCTTCAGGCTTTTTTTTTTTTTTTTTTTTTTTGTCAGCTGGTGCTTGGGCTAGCCAGAAATCAGGGTGGAGAAATTCTCTCTGGACAGGCTGATCAAAATGTTCTCTCTGTCAGCACAGACAGAATTATACCCTGTACTGTGTTTGACTGTGCCAGGGAAGTTCTGTTTTCAATGTAAATTCTCACAATCATTTATTCTCCCTAGCCTGGGCACACAGATTCTCTTTCTAATTCTGTATGCTGGGACAGCACTGCCCGGGAATGGGGAGGAGTGGCATAGGCAATGAAAGAGTGTCTTCTCTGCCCTCTTCTGTGCCTCTTTCCTTCATATAAATATTAAATCCAGGCAATATGATCACTCACCTGAATTTTAGTTCTGGAAATGTTTGCTTGCATGGATAGTTGTTGAATTTGGTGTCTGGGCAAATGGAAGCTCTATGAAGCTTTCCATTCAACCATCTTAATCTGTGCCCACTCTTACTTTATTTTTGGATACTGGCTATTACTAGAATACTATGTTTCTCTTTAATCTATATACACAAGTTATTTTCTGGGTGCCATCATAATTCCGAGGTTTCTTTCCTTGTTTTCTACTTACTTAATTTTATTTCCAGGAATAATATCATGTATGCATCAAATTTGCTTGTTTTTCTCCTCTTTTATCTCTCTGCATTACCATTTTCCTTCCCTTTTTCTGACACTCATTTTCTCTTTCTTTTTTTAATAACTTCTTTAAATTTATTAACAAATTTCAGGCCATGTGACAGATTTATTTACCCAGTACATTTCTTCTGATGTGACGTTCGTCTTTTCAGTGGTTTTGTTTTTTTCTCTTCCACTCATTTCCTCCTCTTTAGATGATCTTACTACCTTTGCTTATCTTATTTTAATCTATCAACACCTCTTCTTTGATTTCCCTTTTCCAGTAAAAAAGTGTTTTCCTTATCATTTCCTGGCACTATGGAGAGCTATTTGAACATCTTTTGTATCCCGGAGTAATAATTCACCTGATGTATACTTCTCTTTTATTTTGCTTATTATTTTGCTTCTTCTGATTTTTATAAACATCAATTTCTATGCATAGGTCTTATAGTGGTACCATTTAGTAATTATAAAGATCTCAACTGGGGAATGCTAGAAAATACTGTAGGGAACATAGGAAAGGAATGATCAGGGACTGTCTGCAACTTAACAGCAGTTTGTTGTCCCTCTACTTTCTCATCCAATTTTATGTGCTCTCTGTTCTAAAGGCACATTGACTTTGGAATTTTGCAGCTAGGATGGTTCCTGAGGAACCCCAGCCAGTCACAGAAGCCTGTGTTATGATCTGGTGATTATCTTGCCCCCTCCATCCTTCACCTGGAAGGCTTCCAGGCAGTGTTCCACAACCATAATGCTGAATTATAAACAACAAGATGATGTGCTTCGGTTTCTTTCTTTTTCTGCTCTGTTTACCTGCCATTCTCTACTTTACATGCATCCTGTCCTTTGGGGCCAGCAGGATTATCACAGACTCCCAGAGAAAAGAAAAACTAGAGGAGAGGGAATTTTCAGCTAGAAACTATATAGAGAGAGAAATGTCAGAGAACTTCAAATTTTGGACGGTGAGTGATATTTTTGCATCCATAGAACAATGTTCTGCTTGATTTATATCGATTTAACAATATACTCTGAACGTAGAATGGGACTGAGACGCATACCGAAGACCACAGGTATAAGCTGGTGAAAGAAAGTTTTAAAAATCTTCCCACCCGAGGCGGCACCTGTGGCTCAAAGGAGTAGGGCGCCGGCCCCATATGCCAGGGGTGGCAGGTTCAAACCCAACCCAGGCCAAAAACTACACAAAAAAAACCTTCCCACCAGATACTAGCATGAAGTGGATGGATGTTGTCATCAGAACCGGTGGACTCTATCTTTCTAGATGCATAGGGATGCTGACTATCATAACGATGTTATACTTGGAGTGTAGTTTTGAGGTGTGTTTCTGTGGCCCTCAGCACATGAAGTAGAATTCTCAGGTTACTAAATGTTGATGAAACTGGCAATTTTTTAATATGGATGCGTTTAGTTGTGCCTCTCTTCCATATTAGCCAGCTAAATCAGGTCTCTGCGTGAAAAGATTATCAGCTCATAGGTGCTTGCATTAAATAGTATAAACATAAGACATAAGAGCACAGTTCTTGGCATACAGGATTTTTTTACATGATATTTCTCAATTTTCCTGAAGTGATGATTTACTGTTGTAAACTTTGTTTTCTATAAACTGTATGTATTTTATAACAGAGTTTGAAGAAAAAAATGAAAAGATATATAAGCAAAACAATAGAAAAGACAAAGGTATGCCCATCCAATCCTACTACCATGAGCAAATACATTAATGCGGTGTATATACAAATATATTATTCCATGTTTTATACTATATATAATAAGATCATAATGCAAGTCTATTTTTAATTTTTTTTACAAATAACTATATAAAGAATAATACATTTGTTTTCATACCAACGAAAACTATTTACAACATCATCTTTTACAATTTCAGATTATTGGGCGGTGCCTGTGGCTCAAAGGAGTAGGGCGCCAGTCCCATATGCCACAGGTGGTGGGTTCAAACCCGGCCCTGGCCAAAAACTGCAAAAAAAATTTTTTTTCAGATTATTAAGGGGTACATATGATTGGGGCACATATGATTTGGCTACATAATTTGCTTGTGTAAGGCTAATATCAAGGTTTTAGATGTGTCCTTCATCCAGAAAGTATGTGATGTACTTGTGCAAGATACCCATTGGGTGTGAATTTACCCATCTCCTTCCCCCTGTTTGAAGTTCATTGAGTTTTGCTTTTATATGTGATATAATTGTTGACTTTCTCCAGTTTAGTACTGAGTACATGTGTTGCTTGTTTTTCCATTCTTGTGACACTTTGCTCAGGAGAATGGTCTCTAATTCTATTTAAGTTGTTACAAAAGATATTAGGTCTCCATTTTTTTTTTTTTTTTTTATGGCTGACTGGTGTTCCATGGTATACATATACTATAATTTATTAATTCACTAATCTATTAATGGGCACCTGGGTTATTTCCACATCTTTGCAATTATGAATTTTACTGCTGTAAACATTCAAGTGCAATTATATTTACAATAAAATGACTTTTTTCCTTTGGGTAATTACCTCGTAATGGGATTGCAGAATGAAATGATAGGTCTACTTTTAGTTCATTAAGAAATATTCACACTACTTTCTGCAGATTTGTACGAACTTGCAGTCCCACCAACAGTTCAAGAGTATCCCTTTCTCTCTGTATCCACATAAGCATCCATTGCGTTGAGACTATGCAACAGAGACTCTTGAGCTATTCTCACTACTAGGGTTAGGTTATATGTTAATGTGGTTGTGATTTCCATTCCTTTAATAATTAGAGACAATGAACATTTTTTTTCATGTGTTTGTTGATCATTAGTCTATCTTTGTAAGAAAAGTTCCTGTTCATGTATCCTGCCCAATTTTTGATGGAGTTATTTGATCTTTACTTGTTTATCTACTTCAGTTCTTTATAGATTCTAGTGATCAGCCTTGTAGGTAGGTAGTCATCAACCTCTAGTAGGTGGTCTTTTTCTTTGTTGATTGTGTCCTTAGTTATTCAGAAACTTTTTAACTTGATCAGGTCCTATTTTTTTTGGGGGGGAGGGGGCTTTGATTGCCAATGAGGTCTTCTTCATAAATTCTTTGCCTAAGCTGATATCCTTAAGAGTTTTCCTACACTTTCTTCTGAGATTCTTATAGTTTTGTTTATTAGGTTTAAATCTTTTATCCATTATGAATTAATTTTTTGTGAGTGGCAGAGACACAGAACTATGGAACTGAGATTCCAGAAATGAAACTAGCCTCATATGACAACGTATTTTTTAAAGCTCCTAATAGTCTATTATATTCTTTTAACATAGTTCTCTTACCCATCATTTACTTTAGGTTAAAGTAATTGTTATTTTAATTAATCTTTTAAAGAATATTTTGCTTCATCACTTAATGAAGTAAATTTAGAAGTGAAACTTTCAGTTTAAAGATCATACAAAATTTTAAGTCTTCTATTTCACCAAAAGTGTCCTTAACAAAATTTGCACTAATTTGTAATTCTGACTAATGTGGGGCTGTCTGCCATTCTGTACCATCTCTGGCACTAGTTTTGAATCAGTAGTTATAAGTTAAAATCTAAGTATGTGATAACTTTATTTATAGTACTTGTAGTTTTAAAAATTACTATAAATTAGAAAAATATATAAATTTAACAGTGGCTGATAAATACTTTTAATTAATTATCTGTGCAAATATTTTCACCATTTTTCTACTATTCTGTTTTTTAAATACATGATTGTGTGTATGTGCGTATCATATAAACTCACATCCTAAAACTGAAACTTACTTATCTAGCATGTCTTTTTTTTTTTTCGTTTGCTTTTTAATTTATTCATGGAAGTTTTACATTAAAAGAAATATATTAGTTTTAGGTAATATGTCAGTATAGTATATTATTGTTTTAAGACTACTATCATAATACAAATACATTCAACAACCCCAAATTTTATCTCTGTTTTAATATTTTATTAATGTATTTTCTTGTCATTACATATTAATACATTTATACTTATTTTGATGTTAGATAGGATTCTAACCTACTTCCCCAAATGGTCCAAGTACTATTTTTATATTAATTTTTACTCATTGCTTAAAATTTCAATTGTATTTTATATGTGGTTATAGTACGTTCTTGGGTCTATTTCTCAACTGTGTAGTGATTTTCACTGTGCTGTTTGTTTTTACATGTGTCAAGTTTTGTCTTTACTCTGCTTTCTCATTCCCCAAATTTTCACTTTGCTATTTTATCTTTACTTTTTGCAGATGAACTAAAGAATAATTTTGTCAAGTTCCTCATACAATCACAATAGAATGCTAAGTAGACTCAATTTGAATAGAATTAGCATCTATACTGTATTGGATCTATGTATCTAAGTATATGATAAACACATACTTTGTGTAAAATTATTCTATTCACTAAGTAATAAGCTGATGTGGTTGTTAACACTTATTATCAGCCAACTCAACCCTGGAGATCAATGGAGTGACAGATGTCGCAGCCAGATAGCCCTCACATCCAACACTCATTTTCAAAAATATTATGTACATATATATTTCCTGTTTTTATTTCTATCATGAGAGGGACCTACCCCATTTCATGCTCATCAAATTTCTTATAAGCCATTCATGTCTGTGTATCATTATCTAAACTACTCTCTTGTTGGATGACTTTAATTCTGATACTATTGCCATTTATTATTTTAGTTTTTAAATAAACACTGATGCTAAAAGTAACTATTACTTAGTGTGCGTGTATTATATGCCACACATTGCACTAAACATTCGGCACTCATTCAATGAAAGCGCACAATAATTTATACCACTTATTCTATGTAGTCTTGCCTAATTACCATGTGCTGGGCAAGAACAACTAGACCAATGTCAAGCCATAATATTTGTGCCCAATTTTGACTAACACTTATTTTACTATTAAGTTAAATTTCAAGTATTCATTTAAGGAAGAATGCACAAGTAATATGCTCTTTGTTACAATGAGAATGTTTATAAAGTATATGAGTTAATTAAATCAATACTTTCAGTATTTTTAATCACCTATACAGGATTGCATTTTTACTGCAATAAACTAATATATGACAGCCCTATTAATATACCTTATATATTAATAATACCAATAATGAGTTTATTTCAAGATTTTTAAAATAGCATGATAACTTTTATTCTTAAAACTAATACACTATTTTAATGTCATATTAATTCCTTGGCTAAAGAGATTTCTGTTCCCAGAACATTTTTTCTTTATTAAACATGCACAAGATTATAGAGTGCCTGGATTTTATTACAAAGTAAAACACAATAATTTCTCCAATGAGATTTGTTATCAAGAAATTTTACACTCATCAAAATTAATTGGAAGGTATTATATAATTTTGTTTTGTTTCAGAACATATAAATAGAAAAGAAATTATTTACTATAATTTATTCATAAAATCCTTTGGATAAGATCATTAAGGCAGTTATATTAATATTACATCCTGAATTTGAAAAATTATTGCTCCTTCTAAGTACAGGTATTTTTCTTGAGTTAATGTCAAAATTTATAGCTTTTTACAGGTTCAATATTTATTCACAATTGTGGTCATATCACCTCTCTAATTGGTAATATTGTTTATTTGTTCTTGTCTTCCTAAATAATTCTCAACAAAATGCTTATCTACTCTATTAGTTTTTCTTCAGAATAAATTTTAGATTTGAATTTTTATATTTACTATTGTTTTCACAAATTCTTTTTTTTTTTTTTATTGTTGGGGATTCATTGAGGGTACAAGAAACCATGTTACACTGGTTCCATTTGTTGGGAAAAGTCCCTCTTACAATCGTGTTTTGCCCCCAAAAGGTGTGGCACACACCAAGACCCCAAGACCCCACCCCCCTCACTCCTTCCCTCTCTGTGCTCTTCCTTTCCCCACCCCTCCCTCATTCTTCCTCTCTCTGCTCTCCCCTTTCTTCACCCCCACCATGTCAATAATTGTCATTAATTGTCCTCATGTCAAACTTGAGTACATGAGATTCATGC
>CAUYON010117532.1:0-25170 GCA_963573935.1 Arctocebus calabarensis
TCGCAGAATGTAATTCTGTCAAGGCTATTTTCCCTGATCAGACTGGGGCTGCAAATAGGTCTGACTCAGTCTGTGAGTTCCAGCCCTTTGTCTCAGCTTTCATCCCCTGAGGGCCAGGTTAGTCTGAAGATAAGCAAAGCAGCCTCTCTGCGAGTATTCTAATCCCTGCACTCTGTCCCTGCTGGTACCACCTCAGGCATATCCTTCATGTGCCTTGGTTGCCGGTCCGCTCTGCTGGTGGCTATCACCAGAGATGATAGCTCGCTTCCCCTGGCCTCCCAGAAGACTGGGAGTGTCTCCTCAAAACATCCCCAAGGGTGCAGCTCTCCTGCTATTGTTCCCAGAGCTGGTTGCTGTTATGTGCTTCAGGAGACCTTCTTTCCAGCAGGGTCTCCTCTCAGCTCACTCCCTTCTCACCACTCCCAAGCCAGAAAATTAGCAATAGATCAGCAACAGTCAGCGCCCCATCCACACCGCTCGAGAAAAATCTCCAAGAATCTGGACTCTGTGGGGGACAGGCCTCCAGACATTGGGCTGAGAGTGGAGGGGAAAACCAGGAACTCCAACTTGCAGGTAGAGAATATGTACAGTTTTATGCCTGGCTGGAGAGCACCGCGGCACCCTAGTAGGGTAAGGAGGTCTGGTTTTTAGAGGGTCTCTCTTGTCAACAAATACTTCTTGAATGAGTAAATGTGTTACAAAAGTTAATTTGGAAACCAGCTTTGAATCAAATTCCTAGGCATGCCTTGGCCCTCCCTGGGATACCCTCCTGGGCCCTAGGTATGGTGGGTTGATCATCTTGGAAAAGTAATAAGAACATATTGATGGTGACATGGCTGTAAGCACAGATTTTTCAGGCCTGAGACCCATACCCAGTTCTAATTACCACTTCCCATCTATCACCTAGGTGATCTTAAGCACATGACTTAAACCATCTGAGCCTTACCTATCAAATGGAAATAACAATACCTACTGTAGTGATTACAAATGAGATAAAAGAGGTGCAGCATTCAGCACAGAGCCCAGCCCATCAGCATCTGTAGGTGAGGCACTATTGTTGCTAGTGTACAAGTGTCAGTGTGTATATAGCACAGGGGTACACATTTTCCTCTGGTAGAGATTAAGCAATAATTTGGGGCTACTTAAATGAGGAAACTTGAGGAGTGAGGGATTAAAGGCCCATTTAATAGGTGATAGATTGTGTCTTGCAGAAAATCCTGCAGCATGGAGGGGAGCTGGGCAAATTATGTTTTCAAACAACATTCACCAACCAAACTGCCTCAGGTGGCCTAAGGCCTGGAAACGATTTTAAACTTGAGACATTTCATGTGACAATATCCAAGCTACTTCACTGATAGTGCTGCTGATTAGAGGGTTTATCTCCAAGCTACTCTTTAGAAAATAGAACAATTTCATCAGATTCCTCTCACCAGAGGCACTTCAAGCCTACTTTCATGATTAGTGGGTGAAGGGCAAGACCTGGAAGTTAGTCTTGAAAGCAGGATACTTTGGGTAAAAATTGAAAGGTCCTGCCCTTCTTCCTTCCTTTGAGGACAAAACCTTGCAAGGACCCTGTCCTCCCCTACTCAACCATTTCTGTCACCGTGAGACCATGAGACCCTACATTCAGCAGTTGGGCTTTCCCTTCCCACTAACAACGTCTCATGGATATTTGATGCAACTCTGTCCAAATCATCACCAGCAGAAACCCCTGGAGTATGTGGAAATAAAACCTGAGCAATTGCAGGGTGGCACTGGAGAAGAAACCTAGTGGGAATACTGGAAATAGGAACAACCCTGCTCCTGATAAGTCAGTTTCCATGGAGAAAGCTGAGAGCAAGTTAGTTGAGTGTGACAAGCAGCTGAGTGTCCCCCACATCCACTCTCCATGGTGGGAGTTCTGGCTGGGCACACAGTTGTCCAGCTAGTGCCTACATCATCTGCATCACGTAGAGCCTCTGTGCCCACAAAACCAAGCACAGGCAGGGTGTGCGCAGAGGAGGAGTGCACAACCTCAGGTTTGTCTCCAAGTTAAAAATAAACTGCTTGCGGGCGGTGCCTGTGGCTCAGTGAGTAGGGCGCCGGCCTCGTATGCCAGAGGTGGTGGGTTCAAACCCAGCCCCGGCCAAAAACTGCAAAAATAAATAAATAAATAAATAAAAATAATAAAAATAAACTGCTTGCCACTGTGGGTAAGCACGCTTTCCCCTTTTTGAAGACGGTAAAACAGGAGTAACAGTCACTCAAATGCTGTTCGGGCAGGCACAATGCACTACAGGAGCCTAAAAGAACCCAGGCTCCTGAATGATCTCCTAGAGCAGAGCTGCCCTGACAGCCTGGACTGTCCAGACCATTCCCTGAAAGAGACATATGCTTCTATCTTAGTTAAGCCTCCACATCTGTAAGTCTCTTTGTAATAGCAGCTTAGCTTAATTAATATATTGATTAATCTCATTAGCATGTGGTTAAGTAATGAAAGTATTAAATTAAAGCCACTGTTTTTATAGATCAAAAATAGTTGACTATTAGTATATAGTTCAGCCTAATGGGATCAGGTCATATATGAGGTTGGATAGGTAAGTTTGCCATCTCTCCTAGAAAAAGTCCTAAATACTGGGTGGCGCCTGTGGCTCAAAAGAGTAGGGTGCTGGTCCCATATGCCAGAGGTGATGGGTTCAAACCCAGCCCTGGACAAAAACTATAAAAAAAAAGTGCTACATACTCCACTGCTGAATATCACTTGGGTCACTTTTATGGTACTCCTCTTGGGAAGCTGTGTACTGATGCCAGTGCCTAGTCTACCCTTTAAAGCAATTTCTGGTATCTTTTTCTAGAATGGCCATCAGAGCTGCTGCCCTACAAAGTCAGACAATGAAGTTTGAAAGTTTATCCCAAAAAAGTGCTACACTCCTCATTGCTCACCTTCAAAGTCCTCCTCTCGGCCATCTAGTGACCATAGTGATATTCAGCAACGAGGTATGAAGCACTTTTCCAGAATGAGTCTACGAACTTAATTGTCAGACCTCATGTATTAAGGAAAACAAAACTCATTTCTTCTCATTAGCTAATTTCACCCTGTAATTAGTGTATGGTAAAATATAATTCAATACACAGAAGCTACAAATCACCACTGAAAGAAGTTAAAGGAGGTCTAAATAAATGGAAAGATGCTGCATGTTCACGGATTGGAAAATTTATTATTATTAAGATGTTAATAGCCTGGAAAGTATACTACAAATTTGACATAATTCCTATCAAAATCCCAGCTGTCCATTTTGCAGAAATTAACAAAATCATTCTAAGATTCATAAGGAAATGCAACAGACTCCGAATGGTCAAAATAATCTTCAAAAAAAAGAACAAAATTGCAGAATTCATACTTCCTAATTTCAAAACTCACAACAAAGCTATACTAATCAAGAGAGGGCAACGTTGGCATAAGAACAGACATACACATTAATGGAGTAACAGGGAAATCTAGAAATAAACGTTTATATTTCTGGTAAATTTACTTTTGACAATGGTGACAAGACGAACATCTTGGAAAAAAAATTACTTTTCAATAAATGGTGCTGGGAAAACTACAGCCACATGAAAAAAAATAAAGTTGGACTCTTATGTCACATCACATACAAAAATTAAGTTAAAAGGGATCAGAGACCTAATGTAAGAGCTAAACTTATAAAACTCTTTAAGAAAATACAGTTATAAATCTTCTTGATCTTGGCATTAGGCAATGGTTTCTTAGATGCGACCAAAAAAAAAAAAAATACACAATTTGTGGTTCAAAGAACAGCATCAAAAGTATGAAAAACAAAACAATCTATGAAATGGAAAAAAAATTTTCAAATCATATATATGATAAAAGACGTGTATCTAAAACATAAAGCATTCTTACAACTCAACAATAAAAATTAAAAGTTTTTACCCCATTTTTAAATTAGCAAAGAATCTGAGTAGTTATTTCTCGAGAGAAGCTATACAAATGGCCAAGAAGCACATGAAAAGATGCTTAGCATCACTGGTCATTTAGCAAAGTACAAGTGAAAACCACACTGAGATACCACTTCACATCCACTACAATGGCTATAATAAAATAAATAATTTTTTTTTAAACAGACAATAAAAGTGTTGAAAGGATATAGGGAAACTGAAACCCTCATTCATTGCTAATGGAAATATAAAATGGGACAGCCATCATGAAAAGGTTTGGTGGTTCCTCAAAAAGTTCAACGTAGAATTACCACGTGACTCAGCAACTCTACTCCCAGATATAGACCCAATGGAGGTGAAAATATGTCTTTACCCAAGTGCTTGTACATAAATGTTCATAGTAGCATTATTTATAATAGCCAAAAACAACCCACATATCCATCAATGGATGAATGAATAAACAAATATGGCCTATTCATACAATGGAATATTATTAAGTCATAAAAGGAATGAAGCTTTGATAGAAGCTACAACATGGGCTCGGTGCCTATAGCTCAGTGGTTAAGCTCAGCAGCCACATACACTGGAGCTGGCAGGTTCGAACCTGGCCCAGGCTTGCCAAACAACAATGACAAGTACAACAATAACAAAACATAGCCAGGCATTGTGGCAAGCACCTGTAGTCCCGGCTACTGTGGAGACTGAGGCAAGAGAACAGCTTAAGCCCAAGAAGTTTGAGGTTGCTATGAGCTGTTATGCTATAGCACTCTACTGAGGGCATAGTGAGACTCTGTCTCAAAAAAAGAAAAAAAGAAGAAGCTACAACATGCATGAAAACATTATGCTAAACAAAAGAAGCCAATCACAAAAGACTACATATCATATAATTCCATGTATGTAAAATGTCCAGAATAGGCAAATCCATAGAGCAGAAAATATACAATTACTTGCAAGAGAGGATGGGGAAGAGGAAAACTAGAGAATGACTATGAATAGGTATGGGGTTTCTTTATTAGATGATAAAACTATCCTGGAAGTAGTTAGTGATTGCAGTAGAATAAATGGTAGCCCTAAAAATATGTCTGTGCCCTAATACTCAGAATCCTTATTGGGAATAGAATTTTCCCTATGGCCTCTGGAGGTTATAGATTTCTGTTGTTTTAAGCCATTAAGTTTGTGGTAATTTGTTACAACAGGCCTAGAAAACTAACGACAAGGATCAATGCACAACTTTGTAAATATATTAAAAACCACTAACATATGACATATAAAGGGTAAACTTTATAGTTTGTGAATAATATCTCGATAGAGTTCTTTTTTAAGCATATACACACACATGCATACACACAGAAGGTCACTTTATAACGCACCAGGAAACAGTAACTTCACAGACTGATGCACAGTGACAACCAACAGCCCTTTCTTTTGTATACCAGGGTATGTTACTACTGGCCCACAGCCATGAGGATGCACTGCACAGAAGCTCATCCTTCTTCCACGGGGACAAGATGTTCTAGATCCAAGTTCCTGTGACCTCGCGGGCTGACATTTACTAGGAGGATGGTTGGTCACTTCTAGTCTGTGGCTCTGCTGCTCTTGCAGCCTGCTTAGGATTCATCTTCTCCTATTTCTAGATCAGCATCTAACAGAGCTTTGACTAAAAGATCAACTGGATAACTGGGAAGGACAATTTCTAGGCTACCAGGAAAAAAAGGGACAGGACAAAGAATACCCATTAGCTCGGGAGTTTACAGTGAGGACACTTAATCTTCTTCCCAAGTCCAGCATGGCAGCCACTAAAGCTTAACGGTGGTGCTGAGTGAGCCAGACTGACCCTTGGGAAGGTGCCCTTACCACCCTTCAGGCCAGAGAGGGGAACACAGGTTGCCCCTAGAATCTGCTGGCCTCTCCTAGGGCTCAGTCACAGACACAAAAGGTAGAGAGGTACTGAGGTAGTACCTGCCACAGTGCTACAAGGATTTTTTTGGTTGATGAAACTATCCCCTGTTAATATGGGAATTAGCAAAGATGGCTCTGAGGAGATCACTTAGACCTACTTGGGGAACCTCAGCTCTCCAAGTCCTGAAACGAGTGTGCAGCCAAGTCAGACCTGGGGAACACCTCCCTGCCCCTCCAGATCTTACCTCCACACATCGCTGCCTTTGGAAAACAGAGAGGCACGAATGACCTCGGGTGCCATCCAAGCGTATGTCCCTGCTGCACTCATCTTGGTGGTTCTGTGCCATTCCCGAGCCAGGCCAAAATCAGTGATCTTCAGAATCTTGTTGCTCAGGTCTCCATTCTCCACCTTCTGGAGGATCAATACTGGGCGAGGAAAGGAATACAGAAAGAAGAGTCTGTATTAATTACCTGGAAACCACTAATTACGGAACCCTCCTGCCATCTTCCTGGCCTCTCCCGTGGGGTCCAGCCGCCACAGATTGAAGGTAGCAGACACCATTTCTTAAATACCTAAAATGCATCCATTTGGGTGCCACGTACTTAAAGATAGCGTCTGGACAGCTGGCATGAACCTGTCCAGGTTACTTTACCTAAACTCTTAAGAAAGCACATCTTTTGGGCACTGAGATTTCCATTTAATCTGGAAACTCATCCCACCTCCGAGGACAGGCAGACAAGTTGGAGTGGTCAGAGGGGACACACATGTTCACACCTACAATGCTCTCTGTGAACGTGTCCCAAGAAGAAGAAACAAGAGTACTGAAGTAGTCACCCTTTGGGCCTTGTCTCCCAAGTTCTAACACCTAAGCATTCAGCATGGGAACCGTTTTGGCTCCTCCTGGGCAACAGTTGAGGCCGTCACCTCACCCGTGTGTCAGTCCCAGAGATAAATATGCCCTTCTGGGAACCAATCTTGCAGAAAAGAGCAAAATCATTAATCAACTCACGTGCTCTAAGCTAAGACAAGGAACTCTGCGTGAGTGGGCAGCTGGGAGTGCCTTGGATGTTTGAAAGCCATGCCTCCATTCTCCACGCAAGTGGGTGGTTCCAAAGCCCCATGAAAGGTGGCCTTCTATGGGTCAGACACTGAGTCACTCGGAACTGAGACCTTGAACTCGGGAATTCAGGGAAGAAAGTAAGAAAGCTTCCCTCCCCATCCCTACCATGCAGGTCAGACTTCAGGGAGTGCAGGCAAAGGAATCTACTCAAGACTGCGCAGCTAACAATGAAAAGATGTAGATTGGTTCTCAGGCTGTGTGCGCTCAGGGCTTCCCACTAGGTCTTGCCCCTGCTCAGCTGGCTCTCCGCCAACCCCCTCTGGGGGCCTCTGAAGAAGGCTTTATCTTTATTTTTATTTGAGGAATTTGCATTAAAAGATTCTCTTGAGAGCTCAAACTCTTCCAGCACATAAAGAAAGGAATCTACAATGGCCGGGCGTTGTGGCAGGTGCCTGTAGTCCCAGCTACTTGGGAGGCAGAGGCAGGAGACTCACTTGAGCCCAGGAATTGGAGATTACTGTGAGCTGTGATAAAAAAAAAAAGGAAAGGAATCTATATGATGGTGGTATTTTGGGTACCAAGATGGTCTTCCTTCTATGGGGCTGGACATTTTACAGCCAGGGCCTTAGGCAGGTCCTTCAAGTTGCACAGCTATACTCTATTCTTACCTGCCACAAATGTCCACTCACATTAAAAGGATGTGAGCCAAAGAACTGTACGTCCTATGTACTTCTCAGAAAATAAGCAGTGAAGAGGGATTATTACCAGCATAAGAGCTGGAAGCACAAAAGAAACCAGGGCCAGGCACTTCCTATGTCTAATGGACAGTGCCACCTCCCTCCACACCCTCCCCCCCTACTCCGCCTCCTTCCTGAACAGGCAAGGCCTCTGAATGCCTGGGCAGATTTAAAAAAAAAAAAAAAAAAAAAAACTTCCTCTATTTCCTTTATTAAGAGAAAGCTTTCCAGATTCTCCTATGCCACTCTGCCGTATCAGTCTGTCAGACGGCTTAAAAGGATGACAGAATGATGAGAAGGGGTAAGAATCAGGCCAAGGATGTCTGAATGTGAATGCCTTTAGATGGCATGGGTACAGCCCACCTCCACCTAATCCCCACTCCTCCCTGCTGCCCAACACCCACTGGGCCTCAAACATTTACCCAAGCAAGCCAGGCTCCTGAAGAATCCCAGCTAGGGATCCTCCCCTCATCATAGAGGAGAGCAGAGGCTGTAAACAGACACCACCTAGTATTTTTGGCACGTAGACCCAGCCTGGGATCCATAATAACAGTCTTCTGAAATACTGCTATCTACCAAACATCTATTACTACTAACAATTAAAGCACCAAAGTTGGTGAACACTTTACTTTTTTTTTTTTTCTTTTTAAAATTGACAAGTTCTCATTATATTGCCCAAGCTGATCTAGAACTCTTGGGCTCAAGCAATCCTCCTGCCTCAGGCTTCTTAGTAGCTGGGATCGCAGATGTGGTCACTATGTCCAACTCTTTACTTTTTTGGATGGTGATGGGGGACAGACTTTTTTTTATTGAAATGAAATCTACATACTATAAAATTAACTATTTTACAGTGAACAATTCAGTGCTCTTTAGTACATTTGCAGTGTTTTACAACCACCACCTATATCCGGTTCCAAAATATTTCAGCACCCAAAAAGGAAACATTATATCCATTAAGATTCCCCATTCTTCCTCCTCCCAATCCCTAGCAACCATCAATCTGCTTTGTCTTGTGGATTTATCTATTTTGAATATTTCATACAAATGGAACATGTGACGCATCTGGCTTATTTCACTTAACATGTTTTCAAGGCTCATCCACATTACAGCTGATATCGGTACCTCATTTCTTATCATTGATGAATAATATTTCATTGTGTGTAAATACTACAGTGTGTTTACCCATTTGTGCATTGATAGACATTTGGGTTGTTTTTACTTTCAGGCTACTGTAAAGAATGCTGCTAAGAACATGTGTGGACCTGTTTTCAATTGGGGGAGGGATACACACCTAGGAAGATTTGTTGGGTCACACGGTAATTCTATGTTTAACTTTTTGAGGAGCATCAAACTCTTACCCACAGCAGTTGAACCATTTTACATTTCCACCAGCAGAATAAGAGAGTTCCAATTTCTCTGCATCCTCACTATCATTTTTTTCCTTTTCATTGTTATTATTGTTACCCTAATGCACGTGAAATGGCATCTCACTGGGGTTTGGATTTGCATTTCCCTAATGAGTAATGATGTTGAATATCTTCTCATGTACTTGTTGACTATGTATGTATCTTCTCTAGAGTAACGTCTATTTAATTCTTTGCCCATCTTTTAAGTGGGTAATTTATCTTTTTACTGTTGAATTACGCTTATCAGATACATGATTTGCAAATATGTTTGTCCATTCCCTAGGCGCTCTCTTCACTTAGTTGATAATCTCCTTGGATAAATTAAAGTGTTTAATTTAGACGATGTCCACATTATTTTTCCTTTTATTTCTCATGCTTTTGGTAGAACATCTAAGAATCCATTGCCAAATCCAAAGTGATTAGGATGTACTTCTACATTTTCTTCCAATAATTTTATAGTTTTAGCTCTTTCATTTAGGTTATTGATCCAATTTTAACTTTCGTAGATTATATGAGATAGGGGTCCAACATGATTCTTTTGCATGTGGCTAACCAGTTGTCCAAGCACCAACTGCTGAGGAAGAAAGCTTTAAAACACAGGTAGAGCGCAGCTCTCTGTTCACCTACTTTCCTGGGTGGGAGAGAAAGGTTGTACCCACAGCAGCTTACATGCTTATACCACTGCAGTGGGCCCACTGTGATCTTCTATCACTGACAGACAGCTCTGGCAATAAATTACTGTGCTTTCTTTCCCATCTTGAAAATTTTTAAATGTTTTATCAAAATCTGGTGAAGTCCATGTGAATGTATTGAATATACCTTACCTCTCACGTATAGAGCAAAGGAGACAATATAGTCAAATGCTGCATTTTGGCATTTTTGGTCACTGATGGGCTGCACGTATTGTAAACAGGCCCACTGTGCTGCCAATCATATGAAAGTATAGCACATACAATTACATATCATACATAATACTTGATGATAATAAGCGACTGTGTCACTGTTTATATATTTACTGAACTACACTTTTACTGTAATTTTAGAGTACATTCCTTCTACTTATAAAAAAAAAAATTAACTGTAAAACAACTTCAGTCCTTCAGGAGGTACCCAAAGGGGGTATTGTTGCCCTAGGAGATGACAACTCCTATTGCCCTTGATGACCTTCCAGACAAAATGTGGAAGACAGTGATATTTATGATCTTGACTCCGTGTAGGCCTAGAATAATGTCTATGTTTGTGTCTTGGTTTTTTTATTGAGACAGAGTCACTTTGTTGCCCTTGGTAGAGTACAATGGCCTCATATCTCACAGCAACCTCAGACTCCTGGGCTCAAGCGATCCAGCTCAAGCAATCTTCTTGCCTCAGCCTCCAGAGTAGCTGAGACTACAAGTCCCCACCACAATGCCCAGCTGTTATTTTCTAGAGATGGGGTCTCACTCTTGTTCAGGCTGATCTCAAACTCTGGAGCCCAAGAAATCCACCTGCCTTGGCCTCCCAGAATGCTAGGATTACAGGTGTGGGTTACCGTGCAGGTCTCTTGAGCCTTAGTTTTCAACACCAAAAAAAAACTTCAATGTAAAAAAAAAAAAAAAAACGGAAAGAGAAAGAAATTAAACAGAAAAAAAGTTTAAGGCTATGAAGAAAAAAATATTTTTGTATAGTTGCACAAGGCATTTTGCTTTAAGCTACGTTACCACAAAAGAGTCAAGATGTTTAAGTTATAGTTTGCTAAAATTAATTTATTACTAAAAAAATAAATAAATAAATTTAGGATAGCTTAAGAGTATAGTGTTTATAAATTCTACGGCAGTGTAATACCCTAGGTCTTCACATTCACTCGGCACTCACTTACTGACTCACCCACAGCAATTTCTAGTCCTGCAAAGCTCCATCCATAGTAAGCGCCCTATACAGTAGGTTACCATTTTTACCTTTAATACCACATTTTGATTGTACTTTCCCTGTTTATATACACAAATACTTGCCATTGTGTCACAGCTGCCTACTGTATTCAGTAACATGCTGTACAGGTGTGTAGCCTGGGAGCAACAGGCGATGGCATGCAGCCTAGGATATTGCAGGCCATCCTAGGCTCTACCAGGTAGGTTTGTGTAAGCACATTTCATGGACCAGGATAAAAGAGCAGGCAGGGGGGTTTGTTTGTTTTTTGTTTTTGTGACACCCTGGCTAGAGTGCCATGGCATCACAGCTCATAGCAACCTCAGACTCTTGGACTCAAACGATTATCTTGCCTCAGCCTCCCAAGTAGCTGGGACTACAGTGCCCACAAGATGCCCAGCTGTTTTTTCTATTTTTAGCAGAGATGGTCTTGCTCTTGCTCAGGCTGGTCTGGAACTCCTGAGCTCAAGGGATCCTCCCACCTCAGCCTCCCAGAGTGCTAGCGTTACAGGTATGAGTCACCTCACTCTGCTGGTAGACCAGGCGATTTAAAGCCCAGGCTTGATACTTTCTATGTGACTCTGGACAAATTTCTTAAATTCTGTACCTCAATTTTTTTTAATTATTGCTTATACACAATGCAGATGAAGAGTAATATGGTACTAAAGCATCTAGCAGAGTGCCTGGTACACACATAGGCACCCAGAACACGACAGCTATTTTTAGATGATTAGGTGTCTTGTGTGTAAGTGGAAACCACAGAACTCAACATACTGATGTGGAAAACCTGGCAGTCCCTGACCCATAATAAGCCAGCGATAAACTGTTGCTGGATAAAGGAAGGGGAGATTAATGATAACTGCTACTCATTACCAATCACTGCCTGTGCAGCCGCATGATGCTGCTTACTTACACCTTCTCCAATTCTCAGGTCAATCCTCTGAAGCAGGTGTGACTATTACCCCCATTTTACCCACTGCAAACCAGACATAGCAAGGTTAAGCCACCTACCTACAGTCAGTAAGGGATGAGGATGGGAACTGAATCCAGACCACTTTGACTTCTGAGCCACCTTCTTCACCTCTGCACCGGGCCAAACTGAGGCCAAAAAGGAATTCTATCTGTTTTGGGGGCCTGCCTTGGTTTCTGCTTCGGCCCCGAAGCCATCGTTAACTAGTCTTTGCTGCTCTCCTTCTTCCTGAATTCTTCCTCCACGTCTAAGACTCATACCACATAAATCACCATCATATGTACTTCTTTTTTTTTGAGATAAGGTCTCACTTTGTTGCCCTGGGTAGAGTGCCATGACATCACAGCTCACAGCAACCTCAAACTCTTGGGATTAAGTGATTCTCTTGCCTCAGCCTCCCTAGTAGCTGGGACTATAGGCACCCACCACAACTACTTAGCTATTTTTCTCACTCTTTGCTCAGGCTGGTCTTGAACTTGTGAGCTCAGGCAATCCACCCACCTTGGCCTCCCAGAGGGCTAGGATTATAGGCGTGAGCCACTGCACCAAGCCCCACGTGTACTTCTTCTAATGGCTCCTAACAGCTACACATATGTGTGTCTTGCTGTTTCCCTGAAATGGTGGAATGTGACTCCTAGTGGCCAAAAACCTCCTTCTCTTTCTTTTGGAACCCATGCCATACCCTCTCCAGGAAGCAAGTACAGTACCAGACTCTCTGAAGGAACTCACGCCTCACTGGCCACTTATTTGACTACAGGGACTTCTGCGCATCCTCCCAAACTATCCACTTCCCCATTCTATTGCTGCCAGAGACAGTGGAGGGACCTTTCAGGGGACACTAGAGAAAGAGGAATACCTCAGCCAGGGGCTCACCAGGAACTAGCACATCCAGCTGGTGCCAGGTGGGGTGTGGCACACACAAGAAAGGGTAAGTGGAGATTCTGCTCTCAACAGTCTTCCCCCTTCTATAAGGAAAGATACACAACAAAAGTGATTATCGGGTCAAGAAAAAGGGCATTAACAAGGGCTGACATTTTGCTAGAGCCATGAAGATGATCACAGTTCTCCAACCTCTGGACTCCAAGGACATTATTCTTGTCTGTTTCCTGAGCAGAACATGATCTATAAATTATTTACTTAATATTTTTCTTTAAAGTAGTTTTGAAATTACTGCAAGAAGAAATTTCATATCACTATTATAAACTGGAAAGCAGAACAATAAGTAACCTGTATAAACAAATAAAATGTAAGCCAAAAAGAAACAGTCAAGCTTCAGTAGATCCTGCTGTGGGTCTGAGTTCTGCGCCTTCAGACCTGCTTCCTCTGTTAGAAAGACTGCAAGTGTTAGAGAGAAATTAAAGGCAAAAAATGACCAAAATGAACCCTGAGCCTCTCTTCACACAGGAGGTTGAATGACTTTCTATAGGATTCAATGTCATCAATGCAGACCAGAACCCTCCTAGGAGATCAGAAGGAGAAGAGCAGGGAGCAGGGATGGGGAGAGGGGATGACCCCAAGGGCTTTGTGAGTCTGAGGGAATGCCATTGAGCTGAAGGCCTGCTCTCAAAACTTGGTCTAACTGAGGAGACTTTCCCAGTAGGTCCCAAGGGTAAACCGAGCTCTGACTGATGATTTATCATTTCAAGATTCTTATTCATTATTCATCTCCATTAGCACAGGGGCTCTGATTTGCTAAACGCTTACCTTGGCACAAGGGCTCACACACTCAAGCCTTCACTTGGCTTAGATGTTATGTGCCATGGCTCCCAGATTTAGCAACTGGGCTAACTCTGTTTTGATGGTGGTGTTTTGTTTGCTTTAATCTTTTTTCTTAAGTTTATTGTTAAATGTATTATATAGAAAAGTGCATTGCTTTTGCTGAGGTGAGCATTGAGGGTGTGTATACAGTCGGCCAGTTTCTGCTAGGCTCGGCCTTTTCACCTTTGCCAAAGGCTGCTGGCTTCGTCTCTGAGGTCGTGGTGGGGCGAGTCAGTAGACGCCTCCGGGTCTGGACAGCGAAGGCAGCTTGCAGGCCAATCCCGCTCTCCTCCGGCGCCTTGGTCCCCTCCGGTCCTGGCCATTTTGGGAAATGGAGACTGGCGTGTGGGCTGCTGGGTGGAAGCGGGCACGCTGTGTGCCGGACGCAGCCAGAGAGCCCTTCTGCTCATTGACCGAACAACTAGTTATTGAGCGGCCGGATGCTAGATTGTGTCCTAGGGTCCGGGGACACTGTGGGGAGTGACAGTGGGCACGGACCCCGGCCCAGGAGCTTTCAGCTTAATGGGAAAGTCGCCCGTTAGTCACATCTGATCATTTCACTCCTGCTCGTGACCTATTGGCCTGCCTTTTATGAGGGAGCCTAGGTGATGGCGGCCTTGCCCCTTAAAGCTCAACACCAGGAGTTGGTGACCTTTGAGGAGGTGGCTGTGTACTTCACCCTGACAGAATGGGCTGGCCTTTCTCCTTCCCAGAGGGCCCTATACAGAAGTGTGATGTTGGAGAATTATGAGAATTTGACTACTGTGGGATACCCAGTTCCCAAACCTGTACTGATCTCATTTCTGGAGGAAGGACCCTGGGGCTTGGCAGCACAGGTTGAACCCACTGCAGAGAGGACCAGGGACATCTGTAAAGATTCTGAGACCAGCATTGATAAGAAGTCCACATCAACACGAGGCATTTCTGAAGAAAGGGACGTGATAATGTCATGTGGGCTGAAGAAGAGTGTTCCTCAGAGAATTGACTTCCCAGAAGCATGTGAAGTGGAGAAGCACCAGGAAATCCCCACAGAGAAAACTATTCCAGGAAAGGTTCCAAGTATCCACTATGCAAGGAAGCCTTTCATGTGTGAGGAACGTGGGAAACGCTTCACCTATTTTTCTTGCTATGTTAGACACCAGATAACTCACACAGGGGAGAAACCCTTTGAGTGCAGTAAGTGAGGAAAGGCCTTTAATGGCAATTCTTCATTAATTCGCCACCAGAAGATCCACGCTAGAGGGACACCCAGTCAGGGTAAGGAGTGTGGGAGAGCCAATCTGACTGGGCATCAGAGGACCCACAGTGGGGACAGATCGTATCCGTGCAAGGAATGCGGAAATAGTTTCTCCCATAGTTACGGGGTTTTTACACATCAGAGGATCCACGTGGGGGAGAAACGTTATGAGTGTAAGAAGTCTGGAAAAACTTTTGTGGGTAGTTCACCACTAATTCAGCCTCAGAAGATCCACTCTGGAGAGAAACCCTATCAGTGTAGTAAGTGTGGCAAAAGCTTTGGAAGGACAGCCCGTCTTAACCAGCACCAGCATATTCACACAGGGGAAAACCTTATTCTTGTGAAATATGTGGACAAGCATTCACTTTTCGTACACAACTAATCCAGCACCAAAGGATGCACAGTGAGGAGAAACCATTTGATTGTGTTAATTGTGGAAAAGCCTTCAGTGCTCAGAAACAATTAAAAAGGCATCTAAGAATTCATGTTCTAGAGTCTTCTAGGGTATGTGATGAGTGTGGAAAAGTCTTTACCAATAAAATAAGTCTTCAGCATCAAAGAATCCATACTAGAGAAGAATCTTACAGGTGTAGCAAGTATGCAAGACCTTTCAGACTTCTTCCCAGCTAGTTCATCTTGAGCATGTCCACTTTGCAGAGAAGCCTGTTCTGGACATTCGTCATTTTGGCCTTCCAGAATTTTTTACCTCTTTTTACTGGTAATAGTGCTTCAGTTTCCTTTTAGATTCCATCTTCCAGTCAGGAGTAGAATGGGTGACCCAGGCCTGGCTCAGTGTCAGATCCTTCCCTCAAGCCACAGTTCCTGGTTCAGAAGTCAGTAGGTGACCCATCATGGTTCAATAAAAGTACTAGGACTTGGTAAGAACAAGAGCTTGTAGGAAGAAATGCTCTTTTTCTTTTTCTTTTTTTGCCATTGGTTTTAAAGCTAGGAAGAGTAAGTTTTCATGGAGGCTGAGAATAAAGTCAGCACAGCCAAAGAGATACCTAAGAGTTGAAGAGCAATCAAATGTTGAAGATACTATTTGAATGGCTACATTAAACCACATCTGGAGCTATACATACATGTGGGATTTTGCACTTCAGTAGCCAATAAATTTGTTTTTTGCTTAAAAAAAAAAGAAAAAAGAAAAGTGCATTAAATATGTATATATGGTTTTGAAAAAAATAAAACTAAAGGGAGGTGACTGGGGCTCAAGGAGTAGGGCACTGATCCCATATACCGGGGGTGGTGCGTTCGAGCCCTGGCCAAAACACTGCAAAAAAATAAAAAGATAAAAACAAAGCCCATGTAACCCCTTCCAGTCCCTCTCAAAGTTCTATGTCTCTCTCCACCATATCTCTTTCTCTGGCTGCAGACCTCTCACAGTCCTGACTTCTATTATTCATTCCTTACTTCCCCTTATGATTTTACACCTATGTATACATCCCTAAATAAGATAATATTTAGTTTTAAAAAGGGAGAGGAAAGCAATAGTGAAACTGTATGTGCTGGTTTCCTAGAGCTGCCACTACACGTTACCACAAATTTGGCTCTGTTGCTTAAAACAACAGAAATTATTCTTGCACCGTTCTAGATGCCAGTAGTCCAAAATCAAGGTGTCGGCAGGGCCGTGCTCCCTCCAGAGGTTCTAGGGAAGAATCCTTCCTTGACTCTTGTAACTTCAGATAGCTGCGAGTAGCTGGGGCACCCCTTGGTTTGGGACAACCTAACTCTATTCTCAGCCTCCATCCTCACTGGGCCTCTTCCCCGTGCATCTCTGTCTCTGCATCTCCATGGAGCCTTTTCCTCTGCTTGCCTGTGTCTTCTCATGAGGACACCAGCTGTTGGATTAGGATCCAATATGACCTAATTTTAGTGTGACCACCTCTGTAAAGACCCCATTTCCTGAGTTCCCAGGTTAGGACTTCAATACATTTTCTGCAGTGAGAAACAGTACTGTACCCACAATTATCATACAAGAGTAAAAACATTGCCTTTGCTGGATGAAGCCTCCCGGAAGCTAAACAGAGCCTCTGGTCATGCGTCTACAGAAGTGACAAGAGCCCTTCTGGGAAAGTAAGGAGGCAAGATCATGAATGAGCCTGGGGCCGAGCACGGTGGCTCACACCTGTACTTCTAGCACTCTGGGAGGCCAAGGTGGGTGGATTGCTTGAGTTCAAGACCAGCCTGTGCAAGAGAAAGTCCCCTGTCTCTACTAAAAATAGAAAAAGTGGCAAGTGGCAGGTGCCTGTAGTCCCCGCTACTTGGGAAACTGAGGCAAGAGGATCTCTTGAGCCCAAGGATCTGAGGTTGCTGTGAGCTATGATGCCACAGCACTCTACCCAGGGCAACAAAGTGAGACTCTATCTCAAAAAAAAAAAAAAAAAAAAGATTCCTGGAACACCAGTTAGGTTAAACTAAAGTGGGGGTATCTGGTAGTAGGGGGAGAAGACAGACACCAGACATCCACCAGGAATATGTTTGGGATAGTGGAGTATCCTCTGTATTTTCCACTTCTAAATTCACTCTGGCCTATTTCTAGGGCTCAGGGTTGGGCAAAGAAAACACTTCTGTTAGGGTAAAATGGATCCATCTGGTCAGCAGGGAAGGAAGGGGCAAGCAGGAGATTCATCAACCAAGTACAGATAATAACCTAGACCAGGTTTCCCAGGTAGTCAATCTCAAATTAAAGCAATGATATGAGGACAGCAGGCAAGCTGGGGAGGACAGCCTAAGTCACACTGCTCACGTCTGAACCGCCCACCCTCTATACCTGGCACTCAGCACTCAGGGGTTCCCCTGGTCTCTCTCCGTGTTAATTCCTGCATCTTATACTCCCTTCCCCTCTTCATGGGCCCCTCTCTTGCATCGGTGGTGTGCACTCTCCAGGAGCTGCTTAGAAAGATTGTGTACAAGGTATTTTTTTTTACCTGTGCATGTTATTCCCAGTCCAGAAACTCTTCTTTTTACCCCTTCCAGAAGAAAAGACAGTCAGATAGCCGCATAAAGCAGAGTAGGAAGAGATCCAGGTACCCAGTGTAGCTCATGCAATCGCCACCCAATCTCTTTTTATTTTAGCTCTCACTTCACTCCAATTGCAGAGGTACCTAGTGCTGCCAGTTCTTATGCTTCTTAGGATTCTGTGGCATACAGAGATTGGTTTCTTTGCTTTCCCTACTATCAGCTGAGAATTATCTTTCTCAGTGTCTTATATCAATTACCACTCATCTGTTTTCCAGTTTCTAAAACTTAGTTGCTATTTTCTCTTCTCCTATCCTTCTTATGGGTTTGTAGTCATTTTTGCCAGGTTTCAGTTGGGAACAAAAGTAGATGTGTTCAATCTGCCACCTTAGCATGGAACTCTCAGTTTCCAAAGGAACCTTGCACAGATGTCTAGCTTTCCTTGGCTCACTTCTTCCATCTTTCTCACTATGCAGACTCAGTCCTGGGTGAGGGTCACAGAGGAAGGCTCACGAACATTCCTGCTCATTCCTGCCAAAGCCCAGGTCCACGTCACAGCATCTTCCCTCACCTTAACAAGAACTATCTCTGAGCTCCAGCAAAGTAAGAGCAACAGATGAACCCAGGACATCTGGGTTCAAGCTACACCACCATACAATCTTCACCAGGCCCCTATTTCTCCACCTCCGACATTCTCAGGAGTCTATAATTCCCTAAAAGCAGTATCAGTCCTTCCCTGGGGCCAGCCACACTCCACCACCCACCTGAGCTGAGGAACAGCTAAACCCAGGCAAAGAGATGTCAGGCGAGGTGATTCTGCTCCAGAGACACGGTCAGCACTCAGGGTACCTGAGGTGGCACTCAGGGATTTGAGACGTCTGCTTCCTACAGCACAGTGCCTCCAGTGGAGGAAGGAAGATGATCTCAGACCCAACACACAGCAGGCTCCCAGTGGTGCTGACGCAGCAAGAGCCACAGAAGACAGCCTGACGCACGGACTGCACCAAGCAGCAAAAGCTCAGCCGGTGTGTGCGTCCCCCGCCTCTCCTGGCCCCTGGCCCTCTGCCGACTCTGTCCCTCCAGGCAAGGCCAAAAGAGGCCAGACTTGCTTACCAAGGCAAGTGACTCACCACCTAGACTCCCTGACTCCTGGCCTCAGCAGAGGTGTGGTGCTGCCTAGATACAGCAGGCAGATGCGTGGTGGCCAAGGCCCCACTGGCTTCCGCATTGTCAGCAGGGCTGCACCGAGTTCCACAGGCACAGCCAGCAGGGTGGTGCTTCCCAATAGGTATTCAAGCAAAGACAGCCAGGAGCCCCTATCAGAAGAATTATGGAAAAGCAGAAAGAATCAGATCCTTGGGGATTTCAGATCACCCCTCTTAGTACAGAAAAGGAAATCAGAGTGAACAGATGTGAGCAAAGCTCTCCTGGCAAAGTCTGGGAACATTCAATGCAGTGACCTTCCCCTGTGTCCCAGAGCTGGAGTGAAGCCCAACTACAGTGACCTTGAATTTCTATGCTGGTAACCATTTATCTGGAATGAATAATGAATGAACACAGATCATCCCAAAAGGTTCTATCTATTCAGGTACTAGTCCCCAAATACCTGTTTAAGGGCTAGTGGTAGCAAAGTCCCCTGAGAGACTATAGTAATGATTTCCAACACTTTGCAAAATAAATTCTTTCAGCTTTAAAAAAAAATGCCATTATAATGCTAGCTGTACTTTTACTGTGTTGATTAAGAAGAAAACAATAACCACAGCTAATGTTTACAAGGGCTTTAACATGTGCCAGGCACTGAGCTGAGTGATTTACATCCATAATCTTCCTTAATCCTCTCAGCAATCCTGGAAGGTAGATACCATTACTATGCCCACTCTCAGAAGCAGAGGCTGAAACTTAGGCTGGTTCACAGGTGGTAAAAGGCAGAGCCAGGACATAACCCAGATCTGAATGAAATCACAGTCCGGGCCACACCCAGACCACCATGCCATAGTAAACGCCCCCTAAAAAACAGTTTTAGGTGAAATCTGTATTTTATCAACACAACAGTACCTAGGATATCTGACAAACAGAAGTATAAATATTTTCACTTTCTACAGACGCTGTTAGATTCAAAGACATCATTCAGTGGTGACACCATTTCAAATGCTGTTAGATTCAAAGACACCATTCACCTCCCCTCTGGATCAAGGGAACTACGAATTTCAGTCTCAACCCTGTAACCAAGTGGCAGGTCGTTGCCCCGGAGGAAGGGTCCACCTGGCTGCTCCCGTCCAAGCAGGTGTCTCAAGGCCTACCACTCCAGAGACAATGGGAGAGAAATCTCTAAGTAAGAGTTAAAGCAGAAGGACAGAATCAGCAGCAGCAGAGAGAAAACAAATGGAAAACACAGCAGAAAGGGATTGCCACATTAGCAATCCTGGCAGCATATGGGAAGGACTAATAAGGGATTAATAAGAGGAAAAGAGCCTGAAACCTGTGGCCCTGGACTGCTGATCGCCCTTCAGAGGTTACTCTCCCCTCTTCTCAGAGAAATAGAACCCACAATTTCAAGATGGGCACCTGGCCACTCAGAACACTAACTACATGTGCTAGTCTCCTTGTTCCAAGATGTAGTCAGGGAATTAAGTAGTGTCACGTGCCTGCTTTCTGTAACCTATCTTAATAGATCTTACTTGGGGCCTTTGGCCCTTGTTCTGCTTCACCCCTTCCCACATTGTGCTATCTGGCAAGTGAATGTGACAGCTGAGGGCCATAAAGATTGGTCCATGCCCCAGGAGCTGGTAGAGCTATGAATGGGAAGGAGTGGAAGGCTCATGGAACAGAGATGTCGTGCCAAGCACAGGCTGTCTCCTGCCAGATGTTTACATACAAGAGTAACAGCAGTCTTCCTTCCTTCAGCCACTGTTACTCCAGATGTCTGTTTCTCGTGGCTAACCTAATCTACCTATACAAAATTCAATTCCACTACTACCAAATTTCTTTTCAGCAAAGCAGAATAGACATACTAAAATTGCGCCTTCTACACCAAACGCAGCATTTCAGACAATGCAATCTCAATGCAGTGTATAGTCAAAGATTTGGACAGCCTCTCCAAGCTGCTATAAAATGAATTAAACTGAAAGGTGTGTTTCAGCTGCATATTTTTAAAATAGTATGTCACGTTCTATAATAACGTTGACCGAAACCTTTAAAAAAAAATGAAACCCACTTGTACTCAAAGTCCGTATGTAACAAGCACTGCAATCCCTGGGTGTTCAAATACTGTATAAATTAAACCAGTTCATCCCCTCAAGATCCCTAATTACCCAGGAAGAAGAGTTAGGAGTAAGAAAGGAGAGACCAAGAGACTGTTGTTAGTTGTCATCGGCCTTGTAATACACTTTGGCTTTTTAACCTAGATTATATACATGATACTTCAAACAATTTATGTCAAAAAGATATAGTAGGCAGTTTAATAATACATGTGGCTGTATTATAATTAATTCATAGTTTAATCATATTTCCTTTTTTTAAAGATGTGGTAACTACCAATTGCATAGGAAAATACCTAAAGGATATATACCAAAATGCTAACCACGGTGGTTATCTCTGGGTACTGTGATTACGAGTAACAAGTTATTTTTTACATTCATCTATCTGTTAAAATTGTCTACAATAAACACATATTTGTTATTAATATAAAAAATTCAGTCATTTGATAATAATAGCAGCAGCAGCCACCAATTCTTGCATGCTTCCTAAATCCCAGGTGCAGGGGCAACCTATAGGAACCTCATACACGTTACTCAGTCGGCTCCCAGGGTGACCCTGCAAGTTGGGGAGCACCCTGGGAAAGCGAGGGCTCAGAGTTTAAGTAACTTTTCTACATATAGGAAGAGAAAGATTCAGGATTTGAATCCTGCTCTAACTTCTTTTGTTTTGGAGGCAGTCTCACTCTGTACTCTGGCTAGAGTGTCATGAGTGCCATGGCATTACCGTAGCTCACAGCAACCTCATAGTCTAGGGCTCAAGTGATCCTCTTACTTCAGCTTGCCGAGTAGCTGGGACTACAGGTGCCCAATATGATGCCTAGCTACTTTTTCTACTTTCAGTAGAGATAGGGTCTTGCTCAGTATACTTAAGTAACACCCTCCAAGAAAACCATTAGAAAGCTAAATAATGGAATGGGTGAAGAAAAGAACGAGTGGTGCAGAGAACTCCCAGGATGCAGAAGCTCAGCTGTGTGCACCAGCATATCAGGTAGGACCAATACAGCTATTCAGTGGGTCCCAAAACAAAGCATTCTCCACCGGGGAACTTCACTTTGATTTACAGAGTCCTCTCTCACCAACCCTTCACACACTCAGCTGCAAGAACTGTGAAACATCCTGGTCTAAGTGATCTTTCACTTTCTCACACCTCCAGAGCCCTGTTGCTTGGCCCAAGGCCCATCTCAAAAGAGTAGACCCTTCTCAAAGAAACTGCCAGTCTCTGCCCCCATCCACAGCAAATCACCATCCACTTATCTTTTTTACTTTCTAAAATATGTACCCTACCCAATGATGCATCTCCAGAGCAGTAGAAAGGATCTGTAGAGCAGTAATTTTCTTTCTTTTTTTTTTTTTTTTTTTTTGAGACAGTCTGACTTTGTCACCTTCAGTAGAATGCTGTGGTGCTGTAGTTCACAGCAACCTCTTAGGCTCAAGAGGTCCTCTTGCCTCAGTCTCCCAAGTAGCTGAGACTACAAGGCATTTGCTACAACACCTAGTGATTTTTTTTAAGAGACAGAGTCTCACACGTAATGCTGAGATTGGAAACAAAGACACTAAATTCATGCATTTAAGGAAGCCTTTACATCAAGAACACTGGCTTGTCAGGATATATAAAGTTAAAGCGCGTGATAACAGGGGACACTAGGTCATAAACCTCGAATCACTAACATTTTCCCCAAACAGAAGTACTTGTCAAAGAAGACTACCAAAAGGAAGCGTGGCTACATTAAAAATAAGCTAGTTTTTAAGCAAGGCAAGAAAATATCTAAGAAGACTGTTTAACAAACACACTGTTCTGGATCCTAATTGAAGCAGTTGTCCTTGTGAGAGCTGGTCTTTACCTTTAGCTCACGTTATGTTTCACAGCAACAAAGAGATGGTACAGAACTGTCACTTGTCCAGGTTAATGTGCAAATTTTTTTGGCAATGCCTGATTAAAAAAGTAAAATTGGCTTATGACAATAGCTCTTTCCAATTTGTACCATGAAGTAAGACTGAGCACTGTCAGTCTTACATCCAGCAACAGAACATCCAACAACAGATTCTTTGTATTGGTACATACTATCCTTCAAATCTGAGAATTTGGACTAATTGCATCAAAGAACCCTGTAATTTGGTCCTTGGCACATGCACCCTTGTCAAAGTTTTTATTCTTTTACAAAACCTGCATTTTATTTGAATTACCCAAGTAGCAATATGTAAAATACAAATGACAATATGTGATGAGAGTTTCTTGAACCAGTCAACTAGTACAGGTCTGAGAAACATGTATTAGAAAGTCATTATACTTCCTTGAGCTATATTTATTTTTATGTTTCTCTAGTGCAAAGAATGTTTCATCAAATGTGCAATATATATTGCTTACAGTTTGCTCTAAGAAGAAGCTGCCATTTCAAAGATGCACCTCTGAGTAGCCAACTGATTCAAAAGTTTTTTACATTGACATATTATCACTGCTCTTAGCAGTTGTTTTCACCAGGTCCTTACAGATCAGATTTCATACATTGTTCATTCAAGGGCAAAATTTATATCATTTGAAAACCATGGCAACTGCACAGAATAATCTTGCTTACTGGGATGAGTTATCGTAATACTCATTAAGAGTTTGGCACTATGTTTACATGAAAATTAAGGAATAAACCCTTCAAGTGGACAGGTATCCAAAGTTCATTTTCTGTGACTCTGCAAAAATGACAGAGAACTTGTAAACTTTGCCTGGGTTTTTCTCATTTTTTTTTTGGTTTTTCTCATTTTATAAGTTTCATCCATCACAATGATTTTGTTCTCAGTTTCATACGTTTAATCCCTTAAGCACTTGATGAAATACTCTTTAGTGCTATATGCATTTTCTTTTATTAAAAACATGACAGTTGTCCAAAAATGCACTAGAACGTAAATGGAGATTGAACATGTTCACTTTCCAGCTTACAGACAACTTTATACAGACTTGAAAATTGTTTCCAGTTGTTTAGTAAAAGTGAAAGAAAGGGTTTTTCCTGGATAAAGGATATAACTTTTTGTTTGTTTTTTAATACAACATGCACAACACACCACTGCTTTCAGAGGAAAAGTACAGAATACTATATACCTTTTATGAAGAAAATCGTAATTTACAATGTTCAGTGAGAATGTTACTGCTGATATTCTTTTCCAAGGTGTAGAATATTCTTTGATTTACAGAATTCTTTTTTGACCCAGATCATGCTTCTTTTTACAGATCAATAAAATGGCTGAACATTTTCCAAATAGAGAATAACTAAATCTGGATTTCTGATACCTTGTCATTTGAGGGATTTTATTTTACTTTATTGCTTTAAAATTCAATGCACAGAAATTATTGAGTGTTGGGGGAAAAGTTAATTCAAATTAAAAAAAAAAAAGAGAGAGAGAGACGGGGGTCTTGCTCTTGCTCAGGCTGGTCTTGAACTCATGAGCTCAAGCAATCCACCCACCTCGGCCTCCCAAAGTGTTAGGATTACAGGTGTGAGTCATTGCACCTGGCTTTAGAGCAATAATTTTCAACAGTGTGCCATGAGACGATCTTAGGTATGCCACAAAAATTTTTGCAGATTAGTTATTTTTGAAGAAGTTCCAAGTACAATAAATATATTCTTTTCTTTACTCTTTTTTTTCTTTTCTTTTTTTTTTGTTTGGATCAATATAACTTAAATGTGCCAGGAAAGTTTAACTATAGGTTCAAGTGTGCTATGAGATAAAAAACAATGCTCTAGAGAGTGATGATAGATCTCATCTATTAGAAAGGCAAAGAATGGCTCAGCGGCTACAGTGCAGCTATATACAACAGAGCTGGCAGGTTTGAATCCAGCCCAGGCCTAACAAACAACAATGACACCTACAATCAAAAAATAGCTAAGCATTGTGGCGGGCGCCTGTAGTCCCAGCTACTTGGAAGGCTGAGGCAAGAGAATCGCTTAAGCCCAAGAGTTGGAGGTTGCTGTGAGCTGTGAATGCCGCTGCACTCTACTGAGGGTGACATAGTGAGACTGTCTCAAAAAAAAAAAAAAAAAAAGGCAAAGAATAAATGTCAA